>JACXGI010002514.1:34135-49184 GCA_016801175.1 Esox masquinongy | reverse complement strand
GCAAAGTTGACTGGGCTCACATATACTGTAAATAAGCTGGATGCTGTGAGCGCTTTGAAAACACAGTGAGTTAGAGAAGACACATATCAAGCTGAAAGACTGGAGGATCATATGGGCTGCAGCTGACAGAAAATGGGGGAGGGGGGGGGTAGGAGGAGAGGGGGAGGAAGAGTTTAATGAAAGAAATGAGAGAAAGACGGGACGAGTGACAGGCAGAGACAGCAAGACTGAGAGGGAGGGAAAGATGAAGAGAGAGAGAAAAAAGGAGTGAGAGAAAAAGAAAGAGAGCAATGCAGCATGGAAACCATTTAGGCGGTGCAGTAAACATTAATTTATAGGGTCAGATTATTGCTCTAAGGAGCCACAGTTCTGAGTGAGAGGAGGAGAGTAGTGTTTTCTCCGTTGGCCATTTTCTATTTCCTCATCCTGTATTCCAGGTTTCACACAAGCCTATAAAATCCTCTCTGATCTGTGTGCAGCAGACAGTGGGAATAAGAAAGAAAAGAGAAAAAGATGGAGATAGAAGTAAAGAGAAAAACAGTGCGAGAGAGAGAGAGAGAGATGGAGAGAGTGAGACAGACAGATACAGGGTGAGACATAGAAAGAGATAGCTGTGGCCGCTAAAGGCTATAGGAGATGTAACTGGATCGGTGTTTAGCCACGGTTTTGATTTCACCTCAGTCTACTTACATGGTAAACCTTGTCCTCGCTCTCTCAGGCTGCCTTTTCCAGGCTACTGTTCATCGCTTCACGTATACATTTGGTCCTACCAAACTTCAACCCTGCTAGCCTCGCCCACAGCGCTGTAGGACATTGCCTCCTACCCTCACCGACTTATATAACATTCTCAGATCTCCGTAACGACTGACAAGCGCCTGATGATGAATGTGAGGCATTAGGGCTCATTTTCACTTTTAATTAGGTTGAGTTTAATTATTAATCATGTTTACCCTCGGTAGGAGAGAAGGCCCCGTTTGCCCTCCAGTGGTGAAGCAGACGTGACTCCGGACAGGTTTGTGTCATCCAGTTTTAAAATGTACGACCACAAATGTAGTATTTACCCAAGTCTGCTGGCGATTAACTCAGTGCTAGCAGCAGAAAACCGTAATGGTCACAGATTAGTTATTACATGCTAATTTAGTTGTTGCTGTGTGTGCATGTCTGGGCATATTTAATGTCAGTACATTACACACAAAGCAAGGCTTCACACACTGATCCACAGCAGGCCTGATGACGCCCTACACTCTTTATAGTACACTACATTTGACCAAGTCACCTATAGGGAATAGGGAATGATTTGGGATACACCGCCGGTTGGGATGAATAAATTATTGTGTGTGTTGAATTTTCCTTTGAGAAAAACTGTAGGTCAATTTGCAGAGTTTAAATGAGTCATTCTGTATAGCTGAATGCTGTAGCTTTTCCTTTACACTCTTATACATTTTTTGAAATGCTTTCATGAAAGTGTATTGTCTCTGAAACCTGACACTGTTGTTAGATGGACTCAGATGTGTCTAGCAGATCCACTTTGGTTCCAGATGAGATGGAACCAAGATGAGACAGGCGAGAATACAAATAGACATGACAAGGTTTTTAGATACATAATCTGACCAGTGGCAGACACACGTCTTCCTCCTCAGAGAGAAGGACAGAAAGATTTGCGGGGGGGGGGGGGTATTTAGCTTCTCTAATCGGAGGCTGAAGAGGAAATGCCACATTGGGGTCCCCGGGGTCAGCAGAGAGGGCCCCTCATCTCCCCTGTCTGACACACACACACACGCACGCGCACACACACACATACACACACACATACACACACGTGCTCCCGTCTCCACTGTCTCCTGGCCTGACCAGATTGAATCTCACAAGAGCTTGTTTTAAGGGTGCCCATGGGGAGTGATGGACAGGTTAAACTATTTAAATGGGGACAAACATGTCCCCAAAATATGACTAAATCACGTACATTAAGAATAAGCGTTTTTGGTTAGAACTTAAGATTACAGGTAGGGTTAGGTTTATGAAAATACATTATGTTGATCAAAAATGTTGATCAAAAATTCAAATTACAAAAAAATAAAAATGTTTGTTTTAGGCATTTGTGGGTGGATATAGGTGTCAATTACTTTACAGTTGTCATTGTCCCATATGTTGATTTATCAGTAAGTGATGATGGAAGGAGTTCCATGTGATCTTGCCTCTGTATGATGATGTGTTGCCGTGAGTTTTTGGGCTCTGTGAAGGGACACCTGGTGATCATGTGTACCATTTAGATTTCATTACAGTCAAATTTCTCTTAAACACTTAAAGAGAAGCAATCAATCTATTGTCAACCCTCACGCAAGAAAGACTGGTATGTTTGTTGTTAAGGTCAACTGTGCATGTTCATTTACGGGCAAAGTGTGTTTTGTTTTTTTAGCAAGCTGTAGCTTAGCTAGTTCCTTCTTTGCCACACTACACAGACATGGGATACAATAAAAGACAGAAAAAAAACTGTATAATTGACCGTTGTGTCAAAATGAAGAATGTATTTTCACAACAGACATACTTCTTACGTTTGTTGTGAAGGGCTTGGGGTTAGGATAGGTTTGGGTTAGACTGAGGGTCAGTTTAAGAGGAATCAACCTCTTTCAAAAGTAAACATGTATTTCATTTTTACTGAAAGTTAAAATCATTTTAAGTGATCTTAAGTTGTGAAAGTATACAGCTAAAACGATTATCTTTGCGTTATTTGGGGCTGCATTCCAAATGCCACACTGTTACCTATGAAGTGCTTTATAGTTATCATGACACTGAGTCTGTTTTACAAGAGTGTAATGAAGAGAACACTGTGCCATTTGGGATGCAGCCAGCTCCCTCACTGTGTGTTTGTCTTTCTCTCTTTTAGCTAGTTCAAGTAGAATTAATAAAAAAAAACACACCCCACAATACGTGAAATACACAAACACACATATATTCCTTCCTCTTGGTTTTACAATGGTTCAACAAACCTCCATTTATAGTAAAAATATAAACAATAATAATAATCTATAATATTTAAATTCTTATTCTGTGCCACCTTGTAGACAGGTTTACAACTGTAGCAGCGTGCGTGCATATCACTGGCCCCAGCAGAAATCGAACCCACAACCTGGCGCCATATTTTACCAACTGAGCCTCGCTGGACCACTTCCTTCCATCTCCGCACCATTGTAATGGACTGGGCCATCAGATGAAGTTGTATATTGTTGCTCATTGCCGTAGAGAGACTGATGCTCTTTCTATTGAGTTACTCAGGGCATTAACCCCGGCCTCGTCTCTGTCTCCACATCCCAAACGGCGCCCTACACCCTTTGTAGTGCCCTATTACAAATGGGACTTGGTCGAAAGTCAAGCACTACATAGGAGACAGGGACCCGTTTGGAATGCAGCCTGTCTCTACTCCACGCAGACATCTTGTCAAGTGCGGCTCCATCTGATCAGCAGTCAGGGCTTTGTACAGTAGACAGAGACACAAGTACCCACATGGTCCCACAGATCACTAGATGGACACGCAACGCCCCCGAAAGGACTGATCATAAGCTAATATAATTGGATTGGCTAAACTTGTTTTTCAGTCCTTCAATCTAATTTGGCTGGAGCCAAATGATTGTCAATACAATCTTCCCTGCTGCACGTCTCTCCGTCCAGGGAAGAGAAGGAGGCTGGCGGAGGAAATGGGCCGCTGTGGTGGAATCAGGGAGGAAGAGGAGGATGGTGGTCTGACCAAGTATATGGGCCGCTGTGGTGGAATCAGGGAGAGATTGCATCAGATCATTGTCTGTAATAGAGGCTTGCCCAGGTGGGGGAACTTATATAATCTATTATGTTAATGAAGGGACAAGCAGCCAATGGAGGCACTACACAGTAAATAATGGTAAATAAATGGGCTTTGTTTCCCAGTGGCTTTGTGGATTGTGGCGTTGTGGACAGACATTTGTATCACGTCGCCAAAAGACTTCTTTTGGGAAGACTACTACGGACCCTGATAAAACGGAGTACACTGTATGGAGAATATAGAATTCCATTTGGGATTCTCACGGGGGCATCGTAGGCGTCTTTTAAAGTTTGGCTATGTGTCTGTGATGCTTATTACATAACCTGTTTGTATTGAACATAGTCATTTATGTCAGGATGTAGGAAGTCTGTTGCCACATCATGCACACTGTAAATGTACAGCTTGTGGTGGTGAACCTGGACTCACTTTGACTGATCGATATAATTCCTTTTCTTTCAAATATTATGATCTGTACGGACAG
Source organism: Esox masquinongy (assembly GCA_016801175.1). Lineage (NCBI taxonomy): Eukaryota > Metazoa > Chordata > Actinopteri > Esociformes > Esocidae > Esox > Esox masquinongy. The sequence continues at coordinate 44,910 of JACXGI010002514.1, read as the reverse complement.
CTACATAAATGCAGTAGTGTTATTTTTTTTATTGTGATTGAAGACGGCACACCTTTGTTTACTGATATATCTTAAGCAATTTATACACGCAATGAATCCATCAGACCAGAGTTTCCTGAATGGCACCCAACTATATATAGTGCATTACCTTTGGCCAAAGCCTTGTGGGTCCTACTTCATGCACTACACAGGATGTAGGGATAAAGCCCAGGATAGATTGGGAGGAAACCAAGCCCCAGGAGCAGGCGCTGAGTGTAAATGGTTAGATATGTATACATGTGCATTTGTGTTTAACGGGAAAAGAGAGAGAACGAGATCTGAAGAAACAGCACTCAGACTGTTTTCAATGTGAAAGAGCCAAAAAAGTCCTTGAGAAGATAAACAATGCAAAACATCCTCAAACACAGTGATTTGTCCAAGTCTGTTTTCTTGCCAAATCCATAGCAAAGAGCATGGATGTTTAGCTTAATCGTAGGGTCCTTCTATGAATTAGTAAGCACTCACAAAGACTATTAAACTCCAGTTGACATCTGTGAACATTGTTAAATTGTCACAAGGTCTGGGAAAATCTCGTATTTTTTACGCATGTTTACGTAAGGCGCATGCTGGCATAAGTGTGTCTGTACAAACTGAATGACCTCTGTGGATATTTAGCGAGGTCAAAAGGTTATGGAGGGTCTGTAGCTGTCATTGTTACATTTTTAGTTTTTCCCCACTCAGAACAATCCAAATATACTGCAACACAACTCCCCAAATGGTTCACTATTCCCTTTTTAGTTCATTAGTTTAGAACAGAGTCTATTGAAAAGTAATGCACAGGAATAGGGTGCTATTTGAAACTCGTTGTAACATCAGTCAGTACTGGATCCTAGGGGTGTCCCTCTTTTTTCTAATACAAAATTATGTAATTATGATATCATTTTTACTCAGGATTTCAGCAATTCTTCTTACTTGACTTAAAGGGGCTGTAATAGGGTTGGCTAAGTGTCAAGAGAATCAGCCTCGTTAGAAATTTGAGAGTGTCAGGACCAGACAATAGCTCGGTTGTAGCAGGGCTCAAGCCACGCCCCCCTGAGAACACAAATCTTTTTTGGCTTTTATTTGGCTGATTTGGACAACTGGCAAAATCCTTTGGAATTCACCAGTCACTGTCAAAATATAAAGTGACAATTTCATAATTTTCGTAATTTCGCAAACTTCCCTTGTGTCCTGAACTGTTCTGTCGTGATCAGTGTTAATGGACGACTCAAAAGGATGGGGGTAGTCTTTGAAGTCCTCTGCATGGGACTAATTGGTTTTGACCCAAATGTTTTTTAAAGTTGATATATCCATGGGGTTTCAACACACATGGCGAATACATGAAAAGAAACATGCGAAAAATGCAGTAGATCTAATGAGATGACAGTGTATACAGTCGCCTCTAATAAGAGAAAAAAAAACACCTCACAATAAATCTCAAAACAGATTATGTCCAAAACAGTCGTACAATTTCTGATATTTCCCCTATCATCAATGCAGTGGTGTGTTCTAATGATACCTTAAGTTGATACATTTTTATACAGTTTGATAAAAAACATCCTTGTGTTCAACATTAAATAAGGGGAGGGTTCGAATTCTCATTCGGGCAGTTCCCTATGAAGGGTTAGTTAGACAGAAACATGTCATGCTAAAATGTTTATGTTTCTATGTTTTCTAATAAATGATGCCCTTCATAAATATGCAAATGTCTTTTTTAAATTTACAATATAATAACAAAACATACATGGGTCACGCGTCTCAAAAAATATTTTACTGATTCTGTGTCTCTCTAATTGTTTCAATGTTTATTAGTTGTCAGCCTATAAATATCTTTGTTCTTGAGGTTCAACTGACACCCTGGAATTGTCTGTCTAACTAACAAGCTTACAGACGGTGACGCCTGCTGAAGGCCTGTGGGATGCCGCCCTGAGGTTAAAATGTTGTTCTGGTTGTTTACATAGTGGTCATGTAACATGACCTTCTGACAGTACACTCTTCCCTTGCTCTCTCAGTCACGCTCTCTCGCTCCCAGTCAATTCATTTCAATTTTAAGTTTTTATTGCGCATGGAAAAAAAGATGTAATGAATAACCAAGCTAAAAACCACACGGTGAAACCTTGAAATGTTTTTATGATCGTGCAGGTTTTCTATTGCCACTTAAAATCCAATGGTAGATAGCTGGCAAAGGATGAAGCGAATGTAAACTGTGGTATTGGACAGGAACACAGCAACCTGCAACAGTAGGGTACAGACAGTCCATCGGCTGGTTCAGGCCAAATGAAGCCACAGCCGATTGTAACCTATGCGATGGGTTCATGAGTGGCGACAGCTTATCTGTCCCAGTGGATTTAATCAATAGACTGGCGCGCTCACTTTCCATGTTTACGTGAGACCTCTGAGGCTTGCTATCGCTTACCCTGGTCTGCTCTACTGGCCTGCTTCCCCGCCGGCCACGTCCCGGCTGAGACGAACGATGGGCACCACAAAGCTGCTTAGGCTGTGGTGAAAACACGCGTTGCGACTGACTGACAGAAACTCGATTAAATCTGTTTCAATGTGAGAGGAGTCACGACAGGATTTATGACAGAGACTACCAAGGCCAAGCACCGGTCAACTGGTCAGCAGGCTGTTCGGACAACAGCATACGCGTCAAATGTGCGAGGGAAGCTTCCAGCACAATGGTTCTGTTTTAATGTCGAAGTTGGGAGTGCAGACGTTTTCTACAGACGGGGCTGTTTCTTAGAAGCACATACTCAACAGGGGAGCAGCTGGATGACGCTAAAGCTCTCTGAATGCCCTGATCTATGTATGGATTTCTGGGTCCTGTCCTTTTGCTTTTTCTCCACTGTCCTTTTCCCAAAAATCAATTTCACACAGGGCCTCTATTGACTCAGGTAAAGGGGTTGTGATCCTGCTGTCTGTGTCTCTGTGTCTGAGGCTAGGCAGAGACGGGGGGAGATGCACGAGGACCAGAGATCACTAAATGTGCCCCGGGACTGTGGGTCCAGGAGGTGGTGGCTCTGTGTGTGTGTGTGTGTGTGTGTGTGTGTGTGTGTATGTTTGTTCAGAGGAACTGAACAGGCAGGCCTGGAGGCCATTGATTATCAGGCGGCGTGGAGCCATTCTCTCCCCGCTGTCTGTCTGCAGACCACACCAGTGGGAATGAGGATACATTGTATGCATGTGTGCGTGCCCGTGTGCGTGTGCGTGACGGGGGTTGCGAGTGGATGGAGGTAGGAGGGCAGACGGGGGGGGGAGTTGCTGGCTTAGGGCATGGTGACAGGAGGGAGGATGGGCCTTCCCTCTGGCCCTGCAATGATTAAAGGAGGACGCGACAGACAAACACATCCCAGACAGACAAGGCAGGTAAGGATCCACCCTCAGGCTCCAGTCACTAATGAAGCCCTGGTGTTGGTACCTGTCTGCTTATAATAGTCCCATTATGTTCTCAGACGTGTGACCAGATGGACGTTTAAAGTGTCCACCTCAGACCGCGTGCTAGCCTCCAACACAACAAACCGCAGCCAACCTTAGGTCTGGACAAGTTGGTCTGTGCTGGGAAATAGTCATGTTAAGCCATGTCCACAAATCCAAGCTCAGTCCTAGTTTGGAACCCTCTGGTATCGCTTAACCTAGTTCTCCCCAACAGAGTTCTGCTCTTCCCCAGGTCCAGCCATGGGACCACTGACCCTGGTAGAGTTGCCACCTCAAGTCTTAACAACGGGCTGATCAATAGTAGACAGGCTCCAGGAACAGCCTGGACCATGATTGGAACCCTCATTAAATATACATCTAAATGACATTGATTTCCCTTTTACTATTTATTTACTTTCATTAAATCACTCCTCTTATCCTTCTTCTCCTATTCCGTTGGGGCATGATGGGTAGAAAAGGCCTCTGAACCTGCTCCGGCCCTGGACACAGGTCTCAACGAGGCATGGCTCTCTTTTTTGATGTAGTCTAGTCATTTTGAGTAAAATATTTGTTTTAGACACATTTGTGTCATTTAAATAATGGTGACGTGTAGTTATTTTCAAAAGGATGAAAACAACCTACAGAAACAATTTTACTCACTTAAGGGAATACAATTTACACCCACCACATGCCAAATACGGGTGATGTTAGCTACGTGGTGGGTAAATCTGTCAATCTTACCCGCCACTTTGGTGAGTCACTAAAAAGCCTACAGGAACACCAATTAATTTTAATCAAAAACATGAATAGACAAATCTATTAACATAAACCACCAATGCAACATCAATTAATGATTCGTATTTTGACTATTGTTCTTCAATGTCATTCCCATTCCAGGCTAGATTTGCTTATGCAAGATTTGACAGATTTCAATTTCTCTGATAGAACCATGAGCACCTGGCACCGGTGAAGGTTTTGCTAAAGATAAATAGCAGTTTCAAACAAACCATGTCAGAAGTCTCAATAAAGTCATTGGCCTTCACAGACAATGGTCAGACCCAAGTATCAACAAGTCATTGGCCTTCACAGACAATGGTCAGACCCAAATCTCAACAGGTCATGGGCCTTCACAGACAATGGTCAAACCCAAGTCTTAACAGGTCATGGGCCTTCACAGACAACAGTCAGACACAAGTATCAACAAGTCACTGGCCTTCACAGACAACGGTCAGGCACAAGTCTCAACAGGTCATGGGCCTTTACAGACAACAGTCAGACACAAGTCTTAACAGGTCATGGGCCTTTACAGACAACAGTCAGACCCAAGTTCACATATTGACTAATACACTTCATGCTTGCCTGAGGCTCTCTGTTTTTAAAACTGTATCATACACACTACGTGTGGTGTAGGTGCAGCTTTTTAAAAGCTCTACACTTAATCCCATGGGTTTGCCAAATGACACCTATTTTCATAATAGTGCAAACTTTTCACCTGGGCCCACAGGGTGTTCTTGAAGTGACGCCCATCGGCAGCAATGAGCTCATCATACTTATCTCATCCATTTAATGCTAAGAGACTTTTGTCTGACAGTGGCTAAGCCTTCTGACTTCCTAAAGCTGAATGGGGTTAGCTTGAGGCACAGAAGCGTTTTGGGTTCTTCTAGCATCGTGTCAGCTAAGTCTTCATGATGCTTACCGTGTTAATCCACACTTTCATCCTCGTCCTCTCCCAAGCCCAAGGGTGATCTGGCAGGGAAACATTTTGGGGATTTATTTCTCCTGTTTTCTTTAAAGTGGCAATTTAAAAAAAAAAAACTACTTAAAAGGAATGTTTAGAATTTTACCAATAAAGCCTTCTGATGAACTTGTGGATATTGTTTTTATGTTTCTGCGTTGAGTTTGAAGGAAGGTGTCTACAATCCTTAACAATCCCTTTAACTTGAAATAATTAGATACCGCAATCACAGTTTTTATTATTATTTCTTTAAGTTAGTTCATTTCTATTACTTTGATTTCAGAAAATAAGAGACACTAACTCAATGACAGGAGGTCCACTGTGACTGCGATAGGTGCCCTTTGTGGGAGAGAGAGAGGAAGAGTTAGGGGAGAGAGGGGGAGAGAGAGGAAGAGTTAGGGGAGAGAGGGGGAGAGAAAAGAAGACATGGAAGTTGAGAGAGGGCAAGAGAAGCTATGGAGGGCTCAGCAGAGGGAGCTATTTGCGTGTGTGTGTTTGTGTGCATGTGTGTGTGTGTTTGTGTGTATGCTTGTGCATGCTCACATGCAATGCTTAAAGAAATCAAACAGAGATAGAGATGTGTTTTAATTCGTATATGTGTGTTTTGAATATATAAAAGTTTGTGTTCGGTAAACATATGCAAAGCTTTAAACCTCTGACTCAAACCTGGTCAATTGAATTTGTTCCGCTTTTTCCATCGGCCTCAATACACATTATATACACATATCTCATCCAAAATATGTCAGCAGCAGTAAAAAGAAAAGGCTTTCAGACACATCTTTAACAATTAGTGTCTCGTTCCCTGTTACACATTCACACACACAAGCACACACAGTCTGTCAGAACAAAGAGGAACCTCTGGCCAAACCTGGGCTTAATATGTTAAACATACATACTCCTTACAATGCTTTGACATTGCAAATACCAATGGCCAAATTAATCAAAAATAATGGTCCGTTCAACTCAAAGAAGTTTCGTTTTTTCCCCCATCTCTCGACCACGTAGAGCTCGTGGTTAGAACAAATCATTTCCCACTTAATATCACAGACTGCAGTGTTTTGGAGTCAGGAAACCTGATGCCGACCTTTTCATTTCTGGATCATTGAGTGCTCCTTTCAAGGGACAGTGAAGTGAAGCCAGAGGCTGGAAATGTCAAACGGCACCCAGCGGCAGATTGAGTCTCAGCCATCAAGCCCAACACAGCAGACTCAGTGTTTACAAAGAGACACACAGTAGCTATGATGATCAGGTCTCACACACACACACACACACACACACACACGTCGTTTGATATGTGATTTAATGTTTTAGGAAAGAAATTTTGAGAGATGTGGTATATTACAGGCATTGCAATGCATATATGCATATAAGTCATAAACGACTATAATTCTGCATCTGAATCCACAAGATGGACCACTTCCCCACAACGGACAAACATTTGTACCACAATCCAACTGGTCGCTTTCTCTACAGTCTCTACTGTACTCTGCCTTCTGGCATTGGTGGCAGTCTTGTGTCCCACCCTCAGTCAAAGAGCCTCCCCACTTCTTACCCCGTGCCTCCCTCAACCTTCACCCATCGCCCCCCCCTCCCCCCCCTCTCTCTCTTTCTCTGGTTTACTGCAAGGGCGGATGGCGGCTGACAGTGTGGGGACTGGGGTGGACGGGGGTGTCCCCACGGTAATGAACGAATGGGGCCGAGCAGCGTCGACCGCGGGCCACGATGAGCTCCGCGCCTCCCTTTGTCCCCTCGACGGAGGGAATTAAGAGACACAAGAACAACAGGATTGAGTAAACATGAGCTAATGAGCGCCAGCCGGGGGTGAGGGGAAGTTGGAGAGTGGGTGCGGGCCGGGGTGAGAGAGCCAGGGGTGAAGAGAGGGTGGGGAGGAGGGTCAGGGTGGAATGTGACTAGGTCGGTGGGGCTTGTTCCACGTGTTGCATTACCCAACATGGAACAGAACTGTTCAGGAAAAAAAAAATGTTTTTAGGACACTGCAACTGATTTTGTAGCTTTCATTTACCCGAAAAAAAGTGACTCAGTTAAAAGAGTAGACACAGTTGACCGGTTCTCTCCGTCTTCCCTCTGCTTTTCCCTTCTCCTTCTCTCAGCCTCCCTTTTCCTCTCCTCCTCTTGTCTCCTCCTCACCTCCTCTTGTCTCCTCTCTCTTCACTGCTCTTAGCTGAAGTGACAGTGCTTCTCATTAGTGGTGAAACACCGGTCATGTGAAATTGACCCTGCTAGTGTTCTGACCCGGTCTACCATTTCGGCGACCTCGTATAACCGCCCCCTCCCCAAACACCCAGACCCCCATCACAGACTTACCCTCATCCCCACCCCCCGGGGAGAGGGAGACTTTGTCCCTAGAGGTGTCAGGTATGGAGAAAAGATTGGAACGGAGCGCCGAAGGGGGGACAGGGTGGGCGAAGGAGTGCCTGTGGTAGTTGGCAGGGTTTTGGCAGGGACATTTGGTGTGAGAAAATTGACTGGGGTTGTGTGTCTATGTTTTGTACTGGCGGATTACTGTTGGAGATGGAAGCTTAGAGACTGTCTGAAACCAGGGGTCCTTCCCATGACCGTACCGTGACACCGGAATGACCATAGCAGCCCTCTGCACTGCCTGTCGGGCTGGCTGTCTCATATAAAAGGGGTTCTGTTTGGGTGCTTTGCCTAAATGTACATACAGCATATGCAGAGAACGCTAATCGTTCCTTGATATGGCTCATTTGGCTCACATACCTTCATGATTAATCTCTCACTGGTACCACCTTCTGTGTGTGTGTGTGTGTGTGTGTGTGTCTGTGTTTGTTCATGTATATAAACTTGCCCATTTACAGCACTGCATGACTGCTTATTTGTTATAAATTTTGCTCATGCGAAAAATGGAAAAACAGAAATGTTCACAAACAGAATTTGTTCAGTATTCACAAAAAATGTGTTTTCATCTGGTGATATTAGGCAAGGTTAACGTTTGACACAATATAAAGTGATACGTGAAACCACAAATTAACCTTTCATATGATTTGATGAGAAATCATGTTTTTTACAGTAGAAAGGTTTCAATATGTCAAATACTGTACACTGATTGCCATTGGTCAGTGTGATAAGTCCTCACCCATCAAAGAAACTCAAGTCCAAGATGTCTTAAAAAACAAGAACATTCAAAGCTAAAGCTAGGTATCATTACATGAAAAGAGATCAATATGTATTAAGCATGTCAGAGTATTAATGCTAATCTATAGCCAGTTTGGGATTTCATAGATGAGATGACACAGGAAGGAGAGGACTGATTCCAGGTCACATTCGATTTCATGGATAGGATTACAAAGACCGCAGAGGCCTGATTCCAGGTCAGTTTTGGATTGCATAGATAAGATGAGAAAAGCAACAGGGGCCTGATACCAGGTCAACAAAGTTGCTGATTCTTAGCCGGTTCCGACCAGATTCACTTCAGTATTAGACTTAATCCATATCCCAAGGATGTCGTCAGGTGCCACATCCAATGTTAACCTCAGCCGCTAAGGACAACGCAAACCCCTATTACCATCCAGTTGACTGTTGGCTTGCAATGTTGTTTAGGATGGAGATAGAGGAACCTCAAACAATGAGCTATGGGTCAGAATATTACAGATCTACGTGCAGCACTAGTTACTTATTATTTATTTTTTGTATCAAACCTTAACCTCAACTTGACCATTTAGAAGGAATGCCTAAACTGAACTGTTGAGTTGTATCTTGTTTCCCAAGTTTCATCTCAACCGTAAACATTTACTAGTCATTCTATACTGAAGAGTGACCACAAGCTCTTGTTACCGTTTTCCCCTTTATGTTAACCAACCTACAAAATGATCTAATTGTGTTAGACGTATAGAGCTGTCTTATTGTCATTTTCAATTGTCAGTCATTAACAGGAAGGCTTCCAGGCAAGTTCTCTACAGTGATGTGTAGATTGCATTCAGTGGTCGGCCTGGAATACTTAACTGTAGGATTCCTCCGAGACCTACTCAGGGCTCCATTTGATTGCATACACTGCTAAGTAGTCTCGCTGCATGACACGGAGTTTGAAATTTAGAGCACAAGTACATCCAAAAGAAATCACCCAGATTTTAATTGTCGTACTGATTGGTCTTCACTGTAATGTTACTTTCATGTGCCTTGGAGAAAAAAACGCCAGACTTGTATGTCCTAAAACGTGAACCGAATTCATTAGTGATTCATATTTCCTGCGACATGGGAATGCCTCAGTAAGTGTCGGCATACTGTGTCGTTCATGCATGGACCATTTGTGTAGACGTATGCTAATAACCGCCTTGTGGTAGTCGAAAAGTGTTTTCCAAAAACCTTCCAGATTATACTGCATGTTCACTGCAAAGATAGAAAGGAGAAATAGTTAATAATTATTAATTTACTTTGAGATTTGAACATTGCAAATGACAGCCAACATGGTGCAAACTTGATTTAAAGGGTAATTACACTCTTTTCCTCAGACCTCATACAGTGGTCTTGACTGAACCAAGAAGAATGTTTTAAATCAAATTACATCACTTCTATATGTAACTGACTTCCTGTATTGCTATTATCCAGGTTGGCTGAGAGATAAAGCGCCAGTCGGTGATGACAAAAACCTTGCATTTGATGCCTTGTTCTTTTTCCTCCCAAATAATCCATAATCAAAGTTCTGGGAGGATAAGCGAGAGAAAACAACAGCGTGAATGAATGAATGCAGAGCGTTGTTGGATTGAGAGCAATGTGGGGCGTCTGTCTCGTCGCTCGGCCCCAGACATTTCTGATAAGGCTGGCATGTCTAACGCTAAAACCACAGGAGGCTATCTGTGTCTGTAGCTTGTGGGTCCGGACAGCTCCAACATGTCTGTGGGAAAGAGACGAGGCTGGATGTGGGAAATGTCCCTCTTTTGATACGGAGCATGAGGATCAGCAGTGTGTCATGCGTCCCAAATGCCCTCCTTTTCCCCACCCCGTGCAACCTAAGGCCTCTGGTTAAAACCAGCGCACTACACAGGGAATAGGGCATCATTTAGGGTGCAAACAGTGTTATCTCCATGTATGTGAGGGATCGTTAGCTCAGTTTAGACCAGCCAGCAGCAGAAACAGAGAGGAGCTTGTGTTGTGTGTGACTCCGCGGCCGCAATCTCATCCCTACGGCAGAACTAAAACAGAGATCCTTTAAGGACAGGCGGTTTGATACATTAGACAGATAAACGGTCAGGCGTAATCACTGGCGCGCACATTACTAGCAAACACAGCCTATTAGATTAGCCAGAAACAAGAGGAAGGGATGAATGCACACAATATCGTCTATGAAAGCAAGCCGTTCTCCTCTCCCTCTTTCCCTCCCTCCCTTCACTCGTTTTTTTCCGCCCTTCCTTTTCTTATGGTGGCTGATCAACTGCCCCGTGTCACATGGTTGAGCGGTCAAGCCGGCGCTTTAAGCAGAAGCTCAGTGGGAGAGGAGCAGTGTCTGGAAAGGGGGTGCCACTGGGAGCTGAAATCAGCCTAAGTAGGCCAAGCCCCTTAGAACTGAAGGGAACACAAACACCTCATCTCTCTCACCCCCCCCCCCCCCCCCCCCCCCCCCCCCCCCCCCCCC
>JACXGI010002514.1:18016-34035 GCA_016801175.1 Esox masquinongy | reverse complement strand
TGTGTTCCGGTATGGCCTGGGGATGAGATTATGGGATGGATAGATGGTGTCCTTCCAGTCAGTTTATCATGAAATGATTGAATTTATCATGAAATGATTGAGTTTTTCATAAAATGATGGAATGATTTCCCCTCCTGTTAGCTTGCTTTATTTTTCTTTAGTTGGCCCTGTAAAATGTAGCTAGCGGAATAATTCCCAATAGTGCAAACTCGTCATTTGATCATAAACATTAAATATGCATGTAATTCAGTTCGTTGTTGTGTTCTCAATTACTTATCCAGTTTAATGAGGGCTGAAACAAACATTTGAACATGATAAATTATCCAAAATGTCAGGAAAGCGCCAAAACATTTTATTGCCTTCCGATAATAAAATCCGATTTGCCTCCGGAAGATTAATTAAAATACTGAGCAAAGCCCTTCAGTGCCGAAACACGTTGGAAAACTGTGACAGTCTCAGTACAGTTAACCAGAGGAATCTATCAGTTACCATCAGTATATGTCTAAAACACCTGCTGGATAATTGTTCACTTGCTGAATCAAAGGGACTGGGGGGAGGGGGGTCGACTGCCACCCTCTCCCCACACCCTCTCCCAACCCCAGGCTCATTAACTCAATTCATGATCGTCCCTTTCTCTCCCTCCCCACCGCCCCCCCCCATTACTGGCTGGGGGAAGGTGGTGGCTGAGCTCATTAGGCAAAGACCACAGAACCTCTCTCTCTCTCTCTCTCTCTCTCTCTCTCTCTCTCGCTCTCTGCATCCTATCTTAATATGGCCAAGGTTTTGTTTTTTATGTAACTCGTTTTAACCACCTGCTGGTGTCTCCATCCCTGTCTCAGTCCCAGTTTGAGACACTTTGATACTTGCTTCCTTTCTGTCTTTTGTCCCCTTTTTTTATCGGTCTTTCTTTTGCCGTCTTTCGTTTGCCTTTGCCCCCCCCCCCTTGTCCATGCCAGGCGAGGCCAGTGGAGCAGCTTGAAGCAGTAACAGTAAATGGGGATAATTGGTCAGAGGAAAGCGGCTGGCCCTGTCCTGTCTGACCAATCTTCTCACACAACAATCGGCAGATTGTTCGGCGGTCCCGGTGACACAACAAGCCAGCGCAGCAGAGCTGTGCCATAATTAGCAAGCGGTCACTGTCATGCATGTCAGATGTTGTTACGTGCTGAATGGCATATATACAACAATCAAAGCTTTCCCCTGCTCCTTCCTGCTCTATCTTGCCATTCCTCCTTGTTTCTACTTTTTCTTTTTCCCTTTTTTGAAATTCCTGCTTTCATGGGGTGAAATAGTTTGTGCCGCCCAGACTGAAAATATATGAGAGGGTTAGAGTCCCCCTGCTTTGAAAGATGAAACAGACAGGCTGGTTGGAGGGGCCCATTCCCTCTGCCTGACTGGTCACTGGTTAACCATCTAATGAGGGTGAGGGAACGTGTCCATGTTACAGGGTCAGCATGACGTCGTTAGTCCTGGCCCTGCCTCTGCTCATTTTCTCCACATTCGCCTCTCTCTCTCTCTCTCTCTCCCTCCCTCTCTCTTTCTTGCTCTTTCTCCTGCTTTTTCCTCGCTCCGTCATCCCCACTCTTTGCCTTTCATAACCCATGTTTCTCCCTTCTCCATTTCGTGATGTCAAATTTGGGATTATGGCCTTGCCTTATCGCAACCACTCCACAACAGGTGCGGGAGAGTCAAAGTTCAATGTCTGTCCTCCGAAGTATCCCTCGCTAAGTCGTTCTGCTTGCTACCGCACCACCTGCGCGGCAGAGAGACGTGTTGGTAGAGAACCCTTTCCCCGGGCCATAACACCGATTAAGCACCTAGACCCCTGCCCTATCACAAGGAGCGTCCACATTGAGACAAGGTGGCACTGTCCAACGGCCATCCCAGCCCAAATTAAGCTAATTCGTACCATCCTCTGCCAGACTCCTGGCCACTGTCAAAATTCGGCGACCATGAATCACCTGGGTACAATTATGCAGCTGTACAGTAACTTAGACACAGTGCAGTTCGGGGGCTCCCTCTCTTTTTTTTCTCTCGCTCTCCCCTTCCCTCTTTCTTTCTCATCTGTGTATCTTGGCTACTTGACCTATTGAGTATCAGTCCTCTCTACTTTTACTTGTATACTTACATCTTAATGCTTTGTAAACTCACTCAAACTACATGGGGTTGACAGAGGAGAAGTATGGGACAGAATTCTGCAAACACAATCAAATAAACACACACACACACGCACACACTCTTATGAGGCCACATCTGGACAGACAGTAACAGAAATGGGAATCCTATTCTGAGTCCTCCAGACTGGCCCCGAAAGCCCTAAACTGTTGAGAAAGTACTGTGTTATCATTTCAATGTCACTGTTATATGGAAGGAGCACAGCTTACTGATCATCCATTGCTCTAGTTGGCTGTAGAACAACATGTTTGGTATGTCTGTTTTTCACTTGGGTAACATAAGATGACTGTGCTTTATCGGGGAATGTTTATAGGATTAACACGCATAGGATCATGCTGTTTTTCACTGATAGATTTCTCAACAGAATAATAAGACATAATTTTATTTTCATACATACGTTAGTCATACATACAATTAGGTCTGTCAAAGTCAAACGTTAATGTCAAGTCAATGCATAGTTTATCGGCAGACAAATTGTACACACTCATCTCATAACCAGTTTTTCACAGTCAGGAACTTTAAAGGGGTAATCCACTCCAAGTCACACATTTATAAAATGTACTAAAAATAAAATGTACAACAAAATGTTCATCACTTGTGAAGTCATAGTGAATATTTTGTTTACCAACTGAATGATAAGAGTTATGTTATTTTTGTTTCTGATGGTTAATAACGCCTTTAAGCACAGTGGTTCTGTGCTGACATTGGAATCTTTTAAGGCTGTAAGACAACAGTGAACAGCTACAGATTGTGAATGGATGTGTCTAGCCAAAATAAGTGAATAGGTATCCCCAGTAATAAAAGAGATATGTCTTTCCTGTCTTTTGCTGATTTCTGCACATTTTATATAGTTTAATTTAACTATGGTGCAGGACATTATAAAATAACCACCTATTGCAATTTTTTCGGTTGATATCAAATGACAGTGGTAAGCTAGTAATTCTAGCTCATGTTAATGTTCTAACTAATGTAAGCTAATGAGCTGATCACTTAAATACTAACTAGGAACAGATTTGGATGACCGAGGAAGAAATTAAAAAGAGAAGGCATCCACGGAAGACTGCACAAGCAAGAGTGGCAATAAATTAGATGTGTTTGAGCGAATCTGTAGGAGATGGAGTGCATGTGGGCCTAAGTGTGTAAAGTTATCTGAAGAGCAAAAGGTGTTACAGTTTTTTAATAACATTTTTGAGCATGTTTGAAAAAATATTAATAATATCCAAAGAGGCTGTTTTGTCCTTTTAATGACATTGCTAATAGGGAGTATGCCTACATCAACCGTGGAATAATTAATAGTTGCATGTTCTGGTGACTTTTGTTTCATTTATAGGAGAAATGCAATTAAAAAGGTTATAGTCATGTATAAAGTATATATACACAGTCATGTAAAAAAGCAAAAACACCCCTGGTGTGTCCAAATATTTGGACATGTGGATATGTAATCTTATCTTTAAAACTATTTACAGATAAAGGTCACTTAATGTGATAACAACTTGATAGCAAGTTGGCCAGGCCATGTGGCAGCAAAGCAATCCCAAACCATCAACGTGCTACACAGTTGATATGAGGTTCTTCTGTTTAAAGGCAGTGTTTGGTTTTGGCCAAACATGGCTTCTGGAATTGTGGCTTAACAACTCCACCTTTGACTCGTCTGTCCAGAGCACATTGTTCCAGTAGTCTTGATCTTTACCCAGGTGTTTTCTGGCAAACATCATTCATGTCTTGATACTTTTTTTGAGAGCAGAGTCTTCTTCCATCCTGAACCCCATCCTCCCATGTAGGCCAAGTTTGTGCTGTGTCTTTTTGACATTCAACTCAATGATACATTCTCACACTGATTTAGTTCTTAGAGACTCCTATTAGTATCTTTCAGTCAGCTGTGACTGACATTTGGTGGGACAACCTGTTCTATATAGATTGAAAATGGTCTGAACTTTATCAGGCAGTGGAATGATGGACTTCGAATTGCTTGAAAATTGCATTGTAACCCATCACAGACTCAGTGTTATACCCACACACCCATATAGTTAAGACCAAATCAGACCAACGTTCTAATCTTTATGGAAACCTGGACCCTCCCAAGTTCCTCTGATGACTTTCTATAAACCAAATAGTCTGAATTCTGAATGCTGCAATCGGTTGATTGCGTTGGTATATGAGACTATATACTATGGGTATGACATCACCCTTTTTGGTTATGTACCACACCCCTTTGTAATCTCATGTACATAACTATTCAAACCCTTTATTCAGTACTTTGTAGGAACGCCTTTGGCAGAAATCCCAAGTACAAGTCTGCTTAGGTATGCTTCTCCCTTGCACGTCACTGGGGCTGCTAGATGGCTTGTCACGCTATTTTTGTTTGCAGATTCAACTTTCATTTCTCTGACCAGAGCTGTTTCCCTGGTCTCCTTTTATCTGCCCCTTAGCAAGGCCAGATAGGATGCAGGTGTCTTCATTTAGGACACTGCCGAGCAACATTCAGAGGCAGTCGGGCGGCTCAACGACACAATACACCAATCAGCCATAACATTATGACCACCTGTCTAATATTGTGTAGGTCCCCATTTTGCCGCCAAAACAGCCCTGACCCGTCAAGGCATGGACGCCACTAGACCTCTGAAGGTGTGCTGTGGTATCTGGCAGCAACATGTTAGCAGCAGATCCTTTAAGTCCTGTAAGTTGCGAGGTGGGGCCTCCATGGATCGGATTTGTTTGTCCAGCACATCCCACTGATGCTCGACTGGATTGAGATCTGGGGAATTCGGAGGCCAAGTCAACACCTTGAACTCATTGTTGTGTTTCTCAAACCATTCCAGAACAATTTTTGCTATGTGGCAGAGCGCACTATCCTGCTGAAAGAGGCCAATGCCATCAGGAAATACCGTTGCCATGAAAGGGTGCACATGGACTGCAACAATGCTCAGGTAGGTGGTAGGTGTCAAATTAACATCCACATCAATGGCAGGACCCAAGGTTTCCCTGCAGAACATTGCCCAAAGCATCACACTGCCTCCGCCGGTTTCCCTTCTTCCCATAGTGCATCCTGGTGTCTTGTGTTCTCCAGGTAAGCGACACACATGCACCCGGCCATCCACGTGATGTAAAAGAAAACGTGATTCCTCAGACCAGGCCACCTTCTTCCATTGCTCCGTGGTCCAGTTCTGATGCTCACGTGCCCATTGTAGGCGCGTTCGGCAGTGGACAGTTCGAAGTTCAAAAGGTTTATTTGTCATTTGCAATAACAAGTTACGGCAATGAAATGCTTGGTTTTCCTACTCCCGACAGTTCACTTAAAAGTTAAAAAATAACAGTAATTATAATTAAAAAAAATAAGATAACAATCAATCAGTAATAACTCCATACAAAAACATACATAAATAATAAGTATACAACTATACAACCGTAGTGCAATGTAAAAGTGACAGGTGTGCATGATATAAGTGGCAGATGTGCATGATATAAAGTGACAGGTGTGCATGGACTATGGATGGAAGGGAAGAGGGGTTCCCGAGTTGAGCAGCCTTACAGCCTATGGAAAGAAGCTGTCCTGTAGCCTGTTTGTTTTGGATTGAATACTCCTGTACCTTCTGCCTGACGGCAGCTTGGTAAACAGTCCGTGGCATGAGTGGCTAGGATCTGTAATGATCCATTTGCTCCTCCTCCTACACCTCTCTGTGTAGAGATCTTGCAGGGATGGCATGTCAGACCTTGTGATGCTCTCTGCTGTTTTAATCACCCTCTGAAGTGCTTTGCGGTTGAGGGCGGTGCAGCTGCCATACCAGGCCGTGACACAGCCGGTCAGGATACTCTCAATAGTGCATCTGTAGAAGTTGGTGAGTATCCTGGAATCCATGAGAAATCTTCTTAATCGGCATAGGAAGAAGAGCCGTTTCCTGGCCTCCTTCACCACAACGTTAGAGTGATGAGACCAGGTCAAGTCATCACTGATGTTGACCCTGAGGAACCGGATGTTGTGAACTCTCTCTACTGCAGACCCATTGATGTGTATGGGGGCGTGGTCTCCCCGCTGCTGCTTCCTGTGATCAACAATCATCTCCTTCATTTTGCTGTTATTGAGCTGGAGGTTGTTATCCTGACACCACGAAGTCAGTGACCTTAATTTGTCTCTATAGGCTGACTCGTTGTTGTCAGAGATCAGGCCTATGATGGTGGTGTCGTCAGCAAACTTAACGATGGAGTTGGAGACGTGAGTTGCCAAGCAGTCATGGGTGAAGAGAGAGTACAGGAGTGGGCTCAACACACAGCCCTGGGGGGAACCAGTACTGAGAGTCAGTGAGGAGGAGTTGGCATTGCCCATCCACACCACCTGGGGTCTGTTCAGGATCCATCTGCACATAGTGGGGTCATCTGTTGGATCGGACCACACAGGCCAGCTTTCACCCCCCACGTGCATAAATGAGCCTTGGCCGCCCATGACCCTGTCGCCGGTTCACCGCTTTTCCTTCCTTGGACCACTTTTGATAGGTACTGACCACTGCAGACCAGGAACACCCCACAAAGCCTGCAGTTTTGGAGATGCTCTGACCCAGTCGTCTAGCCATCACAATTTGGCCCTTGTCAAAAACGCTTTCCCATTTTTCCTGCTTCATACACATCAACTTTGAGGACAGAATGTTCACTTGCTGCCTAATATATCCCACCCACTGACAGGTGCCATGAAAACGAGATTAACAGTGTTATTCACTTCACCTGTCAGCAGTCCTAATGTTATGGCTGATCGATGTATATACCTAATAATAACAGTAATGTGATACTTCTCTGATACAAAACAGTATCCTCTAATATCTATCAATGATTGCAGTCCCAAAACCTCTGCAAACAAATCAACCAAAAAAAAATGTCACCTTGTACACTTGAATCATTAACTTGAAGAAGTTTAAAAACAGTACACTAAATAGGGATTAGGGTGCCATTTTGGAGCCAGACCGGGACAGTCCCACTGACAGTTACTGATGACGACACAGTACACACAGTGACCTTTTATGTCCCTGATACCAGCAGAGCGGAGGAGTGTAAACACACACACACACACACACACACACACACACACACACACTGCAAACAGCAATGGCACTGATAACAGTTTCCTCCTAATCGTCTTCTTAACTGTCTGTCTGTTTGGTTGAACTGAACCATGTCTCCATATCCAATGGCATATTGTGGTGGTTGGATACACACACAAATGCATACACACAAAACACACATAAGTACGCAGGCGCAGGCGCACACACACACACACACACACATACGCATGCACAACTTCAAATACTATACAGTGGAGGGCCCAGGCTCATCTCATCCGGACAGACCGCCAGCTCACAAAGACAGAGAGAGGTCATCCAACCAGACCACTTGACAACGTCCTGCAGGATGTTTAGCATCTGTGTGTCAGGTGGGGATGTAGGGTCTCACCTTTAATCTCCTGGGCATTAGGGAACGAAAAGGCAGTTGGCAATCATGGTTGTCTGGGTTACAGGGCTATTTAGACTCTTGCTTTCTCTTTCTTTCAATATCTTTTCCTTCCTTTTTATAAAAATTCCGAGATATTCCCTCTTTTTGGCCAGCTCCACTTACGCATTCTAGCAAAAAACTTTCTAATTACCTTGAATGGTGCTTATCTCCATGCATCTTGAAACCAAATGTGAGATTGGGTGAGGGGCTTTAGCTTTAGAGTGTTTTTATGTAAAGGTCTTGCCATCAGTTGTTATTCCCCACAAACAGCTGTTGAAAAGTAGACCAGCACAAATGCAAACCTCAGCCAATTTCAACAGGAAATTCTAGAGGCAGATCTTTTGTTGTCGTTAACCACCAAATCCTTCATTTGACCTGAGGGGTGGGGGAGGAAGGAATATAATAAGGTTGTTGCACACTGTGGTGATTGTTGACATTGCGATCAATTGACATTCTTACCTCGATTGGTAACTCACCTCTATGTTTTGTTGACCACCCACCGCTAACACCTAGCGTTTAGCGTTTCATCTTGTAGAATCATGTAGCCAATATTCCAACAGAGAAATGAAAGAGGCTCTTTGGCAGCATATTGCAAGATGTATGGGCTTTTGGGATTTTTACTAGTTAACTGTGATTCGTTTAACTTCCTATCCAGACGTGTTTCCGAATGCAAACATTAGCTAGTGTTTTTTTCATATACATGTCTGTCTATAGTTAACATTTCGTTGTTTAACCGGGTAAGCTTAGCTACATTTGCTAACTACGTGGCACTTTACACTATTCGTGTTACATGTATCTTATGACCTGTCAATTTGTAGCTGGCTTTGTTAAGACTTTTTTGTGGTTGCTGTGCTGGCAATTTTTATGCAGCTAACGTCAGATTGTTGTGCCAAGCAAAACCCTATTAACTCCTAAACCACTGTTCAGTATTTCCCTTTTGCTTTGAGTTTCAGTGGGTGAATTTTAGTCCAGATGAAAACACAGCACACGGCACAACAAGACCAAGAAACAGCACTCTGGGGTATTCTGGTGGAAAAGTCACAGCAGGACAAATATAGACATCTTCTAGAACAACATAGACCTCAGCACGGGTCAGCACCAGATAGCGCCTGACCCTCAAGCCTCGTCAGCGAGCAGGGCCTGCATTGGACGGCCTGCATCTGTGTCAAACCCACTCACCCACGCATGAGGCCATGCCAAGCGTCGTTCGGCACAACCGCAGTAGATGCACAACGCCTGACTACGATCACTATGAAGATGTGAACTCTCTGTTGCATCGGCCAGGTCCTGACACAATTCCGTCACAACTGAAAGTGGTCGTTCTCTGTCAAAACCCGGGACGACAGAAGGTCAAATAGATTGTGGCACCCAGCCAGAGGATGGACCTGGAGGGCTTGAGCCAACAGCTACTGTACCTGCAGCTGCTCTGATCTCTTCAAAAGGATCACCCAAAATTGTGTACTGACACTTTCCATCTTGATGAATATTTATGTTACATTTTGTTCTGACATTTTCAATTGGCTAAACAGATTATATTCATGAATTTGGACAAAGTCAATGGCGCTAACTCCAGGCTGGACGAAAACTAAAGAATGGCTTATTGTAAAATATGACACTTTGGGCCTTACAGACATAAAAGCAGGTAAGGAGAATTTCACCTATATATGATTTTAGGTTGAACTATCCCTTTTAATCTAAAAACTATTGAGCCACTTTTGTTCAAAGATGAACTTAGCCGCAAGATACGAGGCCCAGTTTTACTCAGTCTGTGATCAGTGTTGTGCATAAAGAAATAACATTTAATAGATCATGTGACTACAGAAAAGCTGTAAGGCCGTCAAAATAACATGTAGTTTTCATTGCACATGGATTTACAACCAACCTAAACAGCAACGCAGAACAAGTCAAAGGTGTATACTCACTGAGCAGAAACTATTTTAGTCTCCTTGCATTTGAACACTCACCATTAATAATTAACCCCACCAACGTTTGACATTATGTAATAGCAGAGTGTTTCTCTGTGCTACTTGGCTCTTACCACAGTGTTAGTCGTGCATGTAAAGGACATCCATCAAACACCCCACAGTCTGAAATCCCATCCATAGCGTCCAACATCAATGTACAGCAACTTGTAATTGCTGTCCAGCAGAGCCATCAACTACACAGTGATGGCACTGGTGAGTACCGTGTGCATACCATGAGTACCGTGTGCGTACCGTGAGTACCGTGTGCTCAGTGTTCTCCATTTTCCATCCAGTGCACCTAAACAAAGAGGAAAATTACATTGGTCTTGGAATAAAGACTCCATAAGCCTGTCGCTGCTGTATCCATGTCTTATCCCATATTCTGTGCTTACAATGAATCTTTCGTCTGCCTCTTTTTTCCCTCAGCAAGTAGTCTGCAAGTTAACATCCATATAATAAACATGTGCCACCTGCTGGTCCGGAGGACTTTGGATTTCTTGCGTTTGCGCAAAAGGTATTGTCTGAATGGGTTCACTGCAGACAACTGCCAAATGTGAGCACAAGAAACGCTAATCGTGACTCAGCTGATAGAGGTACCAATTGCTTTATGTGTCTAAGTGCAGACCAAGTGGGCAAATGTGCCTGCTTTTTGGTTTGGTATTTTACCTGTTCAGCCACGAAAACATGCAGCCAATGGAAATGAAAGGGATATGTCATAAAGGTCTGCAGGAGCAAGACAAAATGTCTTAAGTCTGGTACATCATTACAGCTCATTCATTGACAGACACAAATGGTGTCTTATCTACATGCATCTTCAAATTAGGTGTGAGCCCCTCATAGGGACTGTAGCTTTGCGTTGCCTGATGTCATTATGTAAAGTCCACAAGCAAGGTAAAGGTTTATTAAACTGAATATTGGCACAATCTTAAACCTCAGAGGATTTCAACAGGAAATTCTAGAGGGAGTTCAATTATTTTCTTTAACCACCAAATCCTTCATTTGACTTGAAGTGTAGGGGAGGAAGGAAAAGAATATATTGCCAAAACCGACAAATGAATTAACTGAAGGTTTGGTATTTTCACAAAAACATGCTGCTCGTGGAAATGAAAGGAATATTTCATACAAGTTCTCAGGAGCAACTCAATAATTCTTCTTTTTGGCTATCAATTATAAACCATTCATGAACTAAACGTTTTTCTGAAGTCAGTATCATATGTCTCTATCTACTGATTGTCAAGTGTTTTAATATCACAAATATATAAATTATGCACTGCTAAATTCTATATTTCTACCAATCCTAAAATTCCTAAAATGTCAGGGAAAGTGAGGAGAGACTTTAGGAAAGAGGGCAAGGGAAAAGAATCATACCTTTTAATTTTAATTCCCTGCCATTCTACACGATTTAGCAATGGGGTGTAGAGAAAACGTTGCCCTTTCAAAACAAGTTTGGTCCAATTATACCCATTTTGCATCTGGGCGAATAAAATGTTTTGAAACACATTTCATACAATTGTACATTTTGCTATGGTAGACTGAACAAAAAATGTCGTAAACTTTTTTCCACAGAATTTTTCTTCAGCTAATGTAATTTAGCTAAGCGTACTGTTAAAGGGATTTTGTTTTTTAGCATGCTAGACCGCATTTTCCACTTACTTTTAGTGTTGAATCATTATCCAGACAGTTTCGGTCAAACTTTCATTTCTGAGTTCATTATTTGGCTTTCTAGTTGCGTGCCTGAGTCATATACTGCAGTCGCTTGAGTAAAGCCTTCAAAACATCCATGGAATTAACAGCACAACAAACTCATGTTCACATCTACAAAAGTATGTCAATGCAAAAACAAGTAGCTATTTCCACTACTATGATCATAAATGTATATCAGTCAAAATGTGTCTACTTCCTGCTTTGCCGTCCTGCTTGTCTCTGAACTCATTTGCTAGTCTCACACGTCACCAAGTACACCTCATATTGTTCCTGTTTAATTTGTAGGTCAGTATGTGTAGCCACGCAGCCTGTGTAGACCAGTGGGTGATGATGCCTGCTCCATTTGGTCATTGACGAGAACAACACTGAACATACCACGGCTGAAGTCACTGTCAAATTCACAACTACTGATGTTTGCAGAAAAAACAATAATAATAATTGAAAGGCCGTCGGAAAATATTTGTGTGTTTAGAATTTTATGAGGAGATGGTTTAGAACATGTTGTGGGGTGAGTTCGACCACGGCAGTTTATAGCTTGCGCTCATAACTGGACAGCAATAAAGCTCATAAATTTGACCCAAACTACTTCGTAGAAGATGCTTCACCGTTAAATGGAAGTGGAAAATTCGGTCTAAAATGTTAGAAACTGAAATATTCCTTTAGTTAAAGTATCTAACCCAGTGGCTTGTGACCATTGAGAATGACGCAGTAGTTTTGCTATGTGCTGCATCAGGCCAAGCCCTTCACACATACACACACACACAACACACACAAACACACGTACACACACAGCCGGTGCCAACTCCACAGCTGTCATCATCTTATTGTCTCCCCAATTACCCATAATTACTGTTGGCAGCATAAGCTTCCATTCAACTATTTTAACAAAGACTACTAAGCATTCATCTTTTTGATTAGAGGGAAAGGCGGCTTCATTTTAGTCTCACTGTTCTATAAGAGAAGAAACATCTATAAGAAAAAATGTCAGTTTGCAATTGAAATAAAAAACTAAATCCTAAGTCTGGTGTTAACTTATTATACCATGCTATCTAACAAAAAACATGCTTCTATTTTTCCCATGAACATAAGTGAACTTGGTATATATGTTTGTGGCTGGACAATGAGGAGGTTTTCATTTGTCACTCTGCTGCTGGTTAACCAGCTGAGGGTATGCTTAGTGAATACAAAGGTCCAGGCATGTTCCAATGCAGCAACATAGCTTACACACACATGTGCAGACACACAAACACACACATAAAATCCCTCAAATGCTGCTGATCTATCATTTGTCATTGGTGATTGCCCGGGCCTTTACTTTACTGCTACTTAATCATGTTTTATAGTCCCTCCACTGTAGTCTACTGAGTCCTGATAGTAACAGGACTTTCTGTCTGCATGGGCAAGATAGCAAAAGAACTGACTGTCTGTCTGCCTGTATGAGCCTGATAGTAACAGGATTGTCTGTCTGCATGTATGAGTCTGATAGTAACAGGACTGACTGTCTGCCTGTATGAGCCTGATAGTAACAGAACTGACTGTCTGCCTGTATGAGCCTGATAATAACAGAACTGACTGTCTGCCTGTGAGCCTGATAGAAACAGAACTGACTATCTTCCTGAATGAACCTGATAGCATCAGAACTGTCTTTGTGTAGCTGGTTAACTCATAATTTCCATATACTGTTAAAGTTGTGACAATTTGCCGTCATTTGCTCCTCTTTCTGACTACTTTAGAATGACACCAGACTGAAGTGGTGTGGGTGATAGTGGTACTGAAGTACATGCTACCCACTAATCATTCATATTCCCAACCCTACCACCCTTCCTTACTCTCTGTCTTGCATGTTTATCTCTCCCATTCCTATTTAAAAAGCATACAGTGTTGAATATTGAAGGTCTGTCAAACGAGCAGTACGTGACTTGCTTTGGAAAACAGTAAATCAAGACAAAACTACATGTGAAGTAAGACAGAGCCCATTCCAAAACAGTTAGAGTATCACTGGAAGGGTGTTCAGCTATGCCGTTTGGAAATGGGGTGGACAATTTGACATGAGTGATATCCAATGGCAGAGAGGGAGAGTGGGGATATGAGCAGCCAAAATTTCTAACAACAAGTATAAGCCCTGGTCTCTCTGGGAATTCTGTCAGTGTGCTCATGGAACAGTGATGAAAAACATCCAAACTGAGTCCCAACCTTTTGGCCAGGGCCCATAGGCTTCTGTTAAAACACAGTGCCCTACATAGAGAATAAGACCTCTGTTAAAACAGTGCCCTACATAGAGAATAAGACCTCTGTTAAAACAGTGCCCTACATAGAGAATAAGACCTCTGTTAAAACAGTGCCCTACATAGAGAATAAGACCTCTGTTAAAACAGTGCCCTACATAGAGAAAAGACCTCTGTTTAAACACAGTGCCCTACATAGAGAATAAGGCCTCTGTTTAAACACAGTGCCCTACATAGAGAATAAGGCCTTTGTTTGAACACAGTGCCCTACACAGAGAATAAGGCCTCTGTTTAAACACAGTTCCCTACACAGAGAATAAGGCCTCTGTTAAAACATAGTGCCCTACATAGAGAATAAGGCCTCTGTTTGAACATAGTGCCCTACATAGAGAATATGTAGAAACAACATGAAAAGCATTCTGGCAAAAAGTGACGTGGAACTCTTTCCTCCACATAACCTTTTGCTACACCTGTCCCCACCCCCAGTCCACCCGGTGGTTTGACACTGTACCCAGACATTGAACACTCCTCCAACCCAAACCCATGAACTTCCAGACTTTAATAGTGGAGAGTCCTTAGCTCACTGACTCAGACTGAAGAGCCTTTTTATGGTCTGTTTACGTTAGTTAGAGAGCAGAGCAGGCAGCCATTTTCTCCTCTCCCCC
Organism: Esox masquinongy; assembly: GCA_016801175.1. NCBI lineage: Eukaryota > Metazoa > Chordata > Actinopteri > Esociformes > Esocidae > Esox > Esox masquinongy. The sequence continues at coordinate 19,827 of JACXGI010002514.1, read as the reverse complement.
TCCTCCTTCCTCCCTGTGTGAGGAGGGTGCCAGCCTAGTGACCTGTCCCCCCTGTCCGCCACGCTGTCCTCACCTGCAGCAATAACTTTGTCACATCATAAAAACCTCTTGCTAAAATGAGAGCAAACACTTTGTTGAGGCCTTGCGTCCCAAATGGCACCCTGTCTCTTTGCTGAAGTGGGGCACTATTTAGGGGTTAGGGTTCCGTTTGGAGTGAGCCTTGGTAACTTTTCTTGAGCTTTCACCATGTCTCTTGTACTTGGCTGTAGGCTGCACACAGCAAACCGAATAAGGATGTCTTTGTACAGCCTATCTGTATGTATTCTGAGGGCCTTCAGTCTGTGATTACACAATGAACATATTATTTTCATGTACATTATGCAGAGTGGAAAATGCTTTCATCTCAGACTCTGGGTTTGCAGTTTGCGTGTGTGCGTGTGCGTGTGCGCGTGTGTGCGCGTGTCTTGGTTTGCTGTCGGTTGCCCTCTCACCCAGTACCCAGGGATAACCAGAGAGGGAAGCAGAGGTCTCAAGTCTCCCCAGCCAGTCAGTCTCAATCTGGGCTGAAAGGAACCAGTAGCTGGGCCACATAGCTGGTGGTGCAGGCCATCTACATGTATGGAACACACACAGACACACAAGCCAACACACAAACGCTCTTTTCCAATAAAATGATATCTTATTCTGTTGACATGATAATTGACATCGCTGCAGTTCAACTAATTATAATAAACATGCTCTAGTTCATTAAAATTTCATCATGTAGCTTAGGGTAGCCTAACAGACACTATTCTTGTGAGCTGTTGGCTAGTTAACACAGGTGTTTTTGTGACAAATCCATCCATAATATTGATGTGAAGGGAACACACTGTTTACTTTAGATTTTTATATTCCAAAAGGAAAATTTAAATGAAAAGGTATATTCCATGCATTACATCACCACACATTGCTTTGCATACCCAAAAAGTATTTTTTGTTGGAAACAACCCTTCAGTGTGTAAAAGCACATATTTACAAAAAGGCAGATTTTTGTAATACCACCATGAGGATATGTTGCAAATTGAATAGAAACTTAGCCACAGATATAAGAAGAGGTAAAGAGAGAGACAGAAGGAAACAGACAGAAGAAGGAAAGGGAGGAGAAGTAGAGAGACAGGTGAAAGAGAGAGATGAAGAGAGAGACAGTAGAAGAAGAGAGACAGAAGAAGAGTGAAGAGAAACAGGAGTAGGACAGAGTGTGGGAAAGAGAGAGGAAAAGGAGAGAAACAGCTTTTCCCTGCATGCATTTGGCTCCCTCCGGTTAGTAACATTATTAAAGCAGTAGCAGTGTGGGCAGAGACTTTAATTGAAAAATCCCAACCTCCCTAAAACACTGTAATTAAGAGACTTATACCTACCTACTTCTCATGTTATTTTCTAAATTATTTTTCCACCACAATTTTCAGAAACATCCTTAAACTGTAAAGCAGCTTAAATTAAGGGCAGCAGTTCATTCTGCCTGCCGCAATCTGGTTCTTATTTAGGGACATAAAGATCGAAAGAGAAAAGAAAAGAGAGAAAAAGAAAGAATGAAAGAAACAGAGAGCTAGCTGCTACTACCACTGAGAAAGCAGCTAATTGTTTCCATGTGTCAGTGTGTTTCTGCTCTGGGGTTTTTCCTCTGCTGTTTTCCGGCCGCATCCCGCTGATTCTTTCTGTCACTAAACAGACTATAAAGCACATGCATGTAGAAGGGAGGGACTTAACAAGGTGCAAGTGCCTGGTTTGACCAATCAACGCCAAGCGTCTCAGGGGTCCCGTCCTGGTCTTCT
>JACXGI010002513.1:54962-72977 GCA_016801175.1 Esox masquinongy | reverse complement strand
CGGCACTGCCACAGAAAGGTTATGTAGTTCTCTCTAATCAGTCCAGCCATCCATTTCTTCTCCCCATTATTCCTCGCTCCCCCTCACACACACACACACACACACACACACACACACACACACACACACACACACACACACACAGACACACACAGTCTCTTTCTCTCTCACAGCTACAGTACATTGTGGAGATACACCTCATTTTATTTGACCACATAAACGAGACACTCCCCACTCATTTTGATTCCAAATTCCGAAGGAGAACACAGCTTAAATATGATCTATAATATGACAGAAATAATAGCTGCTTGGAAACAGATAGTAAGCATTATTGTTTGATATCTGAATGGTACGATCTGTACCCTCTGGAAGGCAAATAGAAAACTGCCTGGGTACAAAGTGAGTACAGAGATGAATGAATCAAACAATAATGGAAGAATGTGTCCGACTGCCTTGCCTGAATGCAATAAACTGACCTTGACTGTGTTTTTGTGTTTGTTCCAAAGACCTTTTTGAATTAGCGTGCTACGTCAGTGAAGACTGTGGAGTCTTTGCACTGACAATACCGCTACAAGGGCACATTCTGCTATAAGAAACAGACAGGCAGACAGGGAGACAGACACACAGGCAGACAGATATAATTTATGTAGATCCTGAAGCGATACACCCCACGGACCTGCGTAACTACTTTTCTAATTTCATCTTTCACAAAAAGTAATGCAGTGGAATCAATTCCTGAAGTATTATAGCACTAAGTTACCCTCACCATAATTTGCTTTGCCCGATATACTCGGCTATAGAAATTGTAGAAAAGTCCCCTGTTTGTTGGTATCTCTATACTATCTGCTTCTGTGCATTTTTGTGTGTGTATGTGCGTGTGCGTGTGTGTTGATGGTATTTGCTTTGTTCTTTGCCCAGGCGGTCTCCATTTCCTGCACGCAACACAAGCACACGCGTACAGACATGCGGCTGGTGGAGACTGCTCTGCAGTGTCCCTGTCAGACCGCTAGGTGGCGATGGTTGCCAGGCTTCCATGCAGACAGACGGGTAGCAAGTCACAGATGTTGTCTGGCCCCTCCTTTTGTTTTCTGCCTATTGATGATGAAGACCTCAGCTGCCGAAGGACATTCTCCATTATGGCTTCAATGTTCTTTTGGAAATAATTTCCATTAAAACATGTTTTTTTTTGTAAAGGGACAGTAACAAAGAGAAGGTCAGGAGAAGTGGAGAAGGAGAAGAGAGGACTGACATGGTGCCTGGATGGGCGTGAAGGATGCATACGTGTGTGCGTGCGTGCACGTGTGTGTGTGAAAGTGCGTGAGTATGTCATTCGAAAATGTGTGTTCTGAATAACTATAGAGATATTTTGCCGTAGAAGAGAAGCGAGTCCATCTATAGCAAATGCCTCAGAAGAACCGATTGTTGGAATAGTAAAGATGTATGTGGCTTTATGTTGGGTAGAATTCCAGAAGTCAAGTTTTATGTGTTACTATGGACCTCCAAGAAGGCTGCGGCTGATTGGTTCAAAGGTTACGAAAGGGATCAGTATATATGTTGTCAAGGATAATCGTTAATAATTCCACCATTTTCCCCCAGCACTCCTGTTTTCACTCAAATCATCCTTTGTCAAGTAGATTTCCACTCTATAATAGGCCCCTGAAGAGGTTTGTTTCAGAGGTGTTGACACTAGATGCAAAGATGGTTGTGTTCGGCAACAGTTAAAACAATGAAAAGGAGTATTTGCCTGTTTGAGCTTTGTATTGGAAGCAAAATTACAACATGTGTCTGGAGTACCAGCAAAAGATATTATGCGGAAGAAATGATAGAATAAAAAATCAAGACATTTCTGAAATCACAAAATAAAATACATTGAACGTCTCTTTTGGCTTGTATTCATTTCCAATTTCATTCTGCACATTTTCAAGCGTCCTTAGTCCATAAATTGATACCTCCATTGGTTTTGGGGGGGAGAGGGTGAGATACACGGGTGAGGGGCTGCCTCAGCAACTCCCTCCAATCAAAGTTTGTGGTTCGCAGAAGTGGGCGGCGTGTATTTCCAGGGCGGAACGGGGCTACGAAGAGAACAATAAAGGTCCGTTTTTTTTTCCAGCTACGCCGGCACTCACTCAGTCCTTCCCGAATGTGAACCATGGGGGGGGCAAATCCATTTCAACTCCATCAATTCAGCGAGTGAATTCAATATCCGCGAATCCAAATTGAAAAATCTCTATTAACAGACACAACAACTGCAGTTTTCAATCTGCAGTATCCCATTCATAACCTCCTCGAACGGATCTCCTGAATTGACTGAATTAAAAATGGTCAGTTCACCACCCCCCACCCCACAAACCCAGATCCCAGACACCCCCCCGGTCTACCAGACTGTGGTCTCTCCCATCTCCTGGCTGGGGTGGGACATAGGGGCACTGTAGCTGGAGTTACTGGCCAGGGAGAATGGTGGGCTGGGCCCCCCTCCATACACCTCCCCGGGGACAGGCTGCAGGGAGTTGGGCAGGCCAGGCTCGGGGCTGGGGGTGTCTGCGTGGGAGATCATGTCCGTGAACCTCCGGTCATCAGCGGGATGGTGGGCCGACACGGAGCCCTCCATGGCTCCTCCATGGATGTAGGGGGATTCTGCCGGAGACTGAGCCTGAGAAGAGGGTGGGCCGTGGGGGAAGAAGTCATAGTTCCCCCCCCCTCCTCCGTAGTAGTCGCCCTGGTACTCTGCACAGAGAGATAGGATTGTACCATTACAAAACAAATGATGAAATTAATTGTGTCCAATGATGAAATTAATTGTGTGGCACCCAGGTGAAGCAGTCTAAGTACATAGCTACATTCAAAATCACTATCGTTAAATCTTACACTTTTATAAACCGATGTACATCAATATATTTTTTTTTTAAACAAATGCAGTAATAACTCGTCTAAGTAACAGTATAACATTTCAAGGAGGTTAACGGAACAATTTAGTTGAAGCAAAATAGCCAAACTTGACTAAACACCTGTACCCTGGTGTTTCGTGAAGGGAGAAAATTGAAAAATTCTTTGGCTTGCTTTCTGTTAGTAAGAAAGAATCTAATTCATCTTTTTATTCTTCTTTTCAAAGATTTTAGGTGGTGTGAGTTGACTTCATTCGTCTTCCTTTATTAGTCATAAGTGCCAAAACTTTAAAATGGATATAATATCACTCTCTACTCACGACTAACTGAAACAATACTATTTTTCTTTGATTAGGCTGGTGTGTTTTTCAAGTATTACAGAGAGAAAGATGAAAAATAACTAACCAACCAAATCCAATAACATTTTATTGTACAGTAAGTTGTTAACAACCATAGTTACCAATCTATCATATATCAACAATCTGGCACAGACAGACATGCTGTGTTCAAAAAAATCAGCGCTTCATTGTGCTTTGTCCCTAACATGACAGAAAGAATGATTTCCCATCTATGTTACTGTATATGCAGGGCAACAGCCTTATTTTACAAATGGCGATGATGAACAGAATAATCCAAAGCCGATGCGACGAATACCGTTTTTCTTTTTTTCTCTCCGAACCAAATAAACAAGCTAATTATTGAGTCACACAAACAGAACCCTGCTAGCTGCGACAGACCTTGAGAATAAACCTGAACCTGAGGCAGTGATGGCGGAAAGGGGGAAGGGACAAGGAGAGAGGTGTGACAATAACACATATGTATGGACGTGCATGCGCGAAACAAGCTTGTGCATGCGCACGCAGACACACGCACACACACACACACACGTTCACAGCTTTCTCTGCAGCAGCACCAGTTGAGAAACAGAAGGACAGAAGGAGTAGTGCTGCTACTAAGGTACAGCCGACAAACCTGTTTCACTAAGGAACAAAAGGCAGTGAAAAGAGGCATGCTGAGAATGGAGGGAGCTGGGAGAGAGAGATTAAGGTTTTGTCCCTCTCCCTCCCTGCTCTATTCTTCAAGGCTCCTTTTTATTATTGTTGACGGACGCCTCCCTCTATGTTCCTGTATTTTCCATTCCTCTGGCTAACCCTCTTCAGCTTTGTACTATTGCGCAGGTTTTAAAAAATATATATTTCTTAGTTGTTGAAATCACTTCAGCCTGTTCCGGAATGCTCTTCATTTTGCCACTCCTGTTTACTGTTCTGTAATTCAGAATGCTCTATGTTGTTCTAGTTTGACAAGGCCCCTCAATAAGCCGTTAGCACCCTTGTCTTCTTGCACTGTACACCGAGTTGGGCTGTGCAGACGCAACCAATAGCATAGCTGAATTATGATTTGTATACCACTATCATCTTCACCAAAGACCACTTGTGAGCTAACAGCGAGTGTTGTTATCCGACAGGTGGTGTCTGTGCTATCTGATGACACAGCAAGAACAGTGAGTGTATTTTACCATTACAGTAACGGTGTCCAATCTTACCTGTGTAGTATCCATATGCACCAGGCCCCAGAATGTCTGGGTCCTCCAGTCGTCCTCCCAGGGGCCTCATCCTCCGGGGCCCTCTGAAGAAGGCATGCCGCCGGGCTCCCAAAGCGCTCAACTGCTTCATCCTCCGTTCCTTGGACCTACGGTTCTGGAACCACACCTAGAGAAGAGGGAAAGACAAGAAACAAAATCTAATCTGTGAGGACGGAGAGAATAACACACCTAGCAACAACAAGGGAAAGATCAAATGTTGATTTCAGATCCAATTCGGAGGTGTTTTTCAGTTTTTATTGAATTTTGAAAACTTTCATGAAACTAACCACTTAAATCATAATGCATTTTACACTGGTTACAATTTTAAGCATCTGAATTACAAACTCTAATCAAATGTATGTTTATTTTTAGTTCAATACTTTGACAATGGACAGTAATCGTCGCCAGATGTATTCATAATGCATTTCACAAGTTACAACAATTTGCAGAGAATTGAAACACAAATTAAAAAACTACAAGGTACTTAAATGACATGGCCTACTCCTAATTGCCATCAAATCAAATAACCATCAAATTAAATCCACTTTCATTTTAGACCTTAATTTTCTGAACGATTTCTAGATTGTCTATTTTGCAATTTAACCTGCCTTGTTTTGAATGTATGAGTTGTATAATGAGTTGTCTAATGTATTGTTAATATTATGTAAACTCTGCAGCAAAGTTTGTCTGCAATGTTTTTGGTTTATTGTTTGCTAATTTGTGATTAGTGTGAATGCATCAATTAATTTAAAGACAATTTCAAAAAATCAAGAAAAGAGCTATTCTTAGGTACCACCCGGTAAAAAAAATGGTTCCACATAGATAGAATATATGACAGGATAAATGGGAGGAATATGGACAGATTGCCCAGTGGTTAAATCATCGGGCCACTAACTGAAAGGTGACTGGTTTGAATATCTATGCTGACCTTTCTCCAAATCTATTTAGATCATTTAGATTATATTAGGTTGAATTGGCAAAGTCTAGACCTATTTTTCTATTAGAGAGACTGAAAGGGGCTTTCCATGTTAGTGTTTCTCAGGTGTCATTGTTTCACATATTTCGGTTTATTTGCTATTAGACAGTCTGTGTTCATAATGTAGTAGTTAGACTAGACAGTATAGCCCCAATATAGTAACCTATTGAGATTCCATTCTCCCCAATTGTGATGTACATTTGGATTTATGGCCTTGCCTCATCACAACTCCAAGCTATTTTTCTAAATATCATAATGCTTGCTCAACCTACAAGTTTTCTGTGGCACATATGGGCTAGAGGACAGTGCAATCCCGGCAAACAACCATGACTGAGCTCACTGGTGTCGGACCTAACACAGCGAGTCACCAGAGCACAAAACAAGGCAACCCTGTTTGATCCACTCAGCCACACTGCGGACGAAGGTGAAACTCCTGTCTGAAGGTGAAAAATCTCATTGGTGTGCCCTTGAGTAAGGCGCTTGACCATAATTTCTCCTGTAAGTTGTTCTGGATAAGAGCATCTGCTAAAGGAAATCTAAATGTGGGATGGAGGCAGTGGTGGTAAATAAAAAAACATGGACACTGACAGGAAGTAAATAGGTTCAGATAAGAGGAAAACAGTGGGTTCAGTTTCAACCAAGACATCCAACGATGGTCAACAAACACAAATCACACTGGAGGATCTAATTAAATCCATTATTCAGTCAATAACACCAACAAACTATTTTCTATAGGTCTTCTTATGTGCCTCAGCAGGCCTCAATTCAACAAGCTAACCCAGAGAATATGAAAAATAAAAAACAATATTCACTAAAGGCAAATAACGTGTATTCTTCAGGAACAAAGGAGACGCGTAAAAATGTACAAATGTCCAACATATGGAGTACTAGCTTTGCATTCTAAAAACAACACGTGTCCCGTTGTGTGTCTGCATCAGCGCTGCATAGTAATGCATGTTAACACCAGCTAGGCTACACCAGAGGCACATTCCCACTGTGTTGGAGATAAACAAAACACACACACACACACACACACAAACACCTAAAACCACTTAGACATTCCTCTCCATGCTTTCTCAGCAAAGACGACACCTGCCTATTGAGAATAATCGTCTAACTGTAGGGTACATTTTTATGGAAATGCTTTTCGCTCCCCTTGAGAGAGCGTTGCTTAGGGATTACACACACACGCACACACACACACACACACACCATGCTAGAGCACCAGCAGGGTTTCAGAGGACTCCCCACTCATGATGCATCGGCAGTTAGCACACAGCAAATGAGGGGTGAGATGATAAAACTGGCCACCATCTTAGTTCTATATATCACGGTGCATTATGTTTTTGCTAATCAGAGAAGAACTGCACTGATTCAGTGTTGTGGAAACATGTAACTGGAAAGGTGCTATGCTACCCGACACAAGGCCTGGTCGGAGAGGAGAGGTGTGACTTTCTGGCAGTAAATGAGTGAGAAAAGAGAGGAGCGAGGGGGGTGTACGGTATGTAAATCTGTGAAATCAGCGATAATTACTGCAAGCGCACAAAAAGCCACATCTCAGCTGGCAGAGACGGTGCTAATCACCCTAACACAGTCTGCACCCAGAAACCTACAGTGAGTGTAGGCGCGCGCGTTCATCTCGAAGTCCATGTATCCGTGCGTGTGCGTTTCTCTGTGTCTATGTATGCGTGTGCGTGTGGCATGCGTGCATTGGTGTGTGTTCATGTGTAGATGTGTGGGACACAGAGAAGTATAGAGGTTATGACTAGGCTAGAGATCTGAGTGTGTTTGGCAGCAGTGAGGATACATTCCACATCCAGAAGATAAACAGTGGTGTTATTCCTCTCTCATTAGCAGTGACTATTATCTCACATTTTGTCACAGGGCCATAGGATCTCCCTAACAGGGTTTAAGGTCCATTCAGTTTTCATTTCATTCAATTTACGAAGTGAAAATCCCTCAAAGAAAATACGGTATAATTGCGGCCTATTTACATTTCTTGTTTTGAATGGGTATGTGTCGCTGTTAAAATAAACAGTTTTCCTTTAAAACGTCTACATTTATCTCAGGATTTATGAGCAGTGCAGTGGGATTCGTTTTGCAACGACACAACTGTTAAATGTGTGGATGTTAAAAACGTCAACAGTGCATTATTTTCTGAAATCGAAAAGCCTGCGGCCACAGATACATACTGAAAAAGAACAATCTGTAGCCCGGGTCTTTTAGTCAAAGCCTCTAGTCCCCTCATCTGGCCGTGCAGGCAATCTGAGTTTTGTTAAAACAATACATAAAAATTCAAGATAAAATAATATGAAATTATATAAACGAATGTCTTTCAACTTTCATTAATATCCATTCAAATTATAATTTTCTTTTTACTTCGAAGAATCAAACATCAAGTCAGCCAAGTCAGAATAGGCTAAGATAAACGATGCAGAGCCTAGTCATATTGCCAAGGTCTGATTATTTTAAATCTATAACTTATAAGTTATTTAAAACAATCATAACGTAATCCATAACAAATGAAAAATATATCTAAATTATATTATTATTGTAGTCTAGATAAATGTTACCAAAAGATAACAAATTACAAACATATCAAATAAATGTATTTTATAGGCCCATTGCTATATCTTGAGAAGGAAGGCTCATTCGAGCTGATCTTATTATGATCTTATGGATATATCAATCAGCATTTAATTTGAATATATTTTGTTATTATTCTCATGTCTTCTTCCAAACATGTTTTGCCTCCAAATGTAGGTAGGTCAATTATAGGCACACCTCCTTTTACAAAAGGCTTTAGGGGACTAGGAAATAACCTGACAACCTACATTGCGTTTTTGACATTTCTTATTTTCACTTCAATTAGGTTCAATTAAATCTCGATCTAATTTCACTGAAAATGAATTAAAATCCAATCTATTATAATTCCTCACTAATATCGGAGACAATCCATCCAAATCAAGTAGTGCTCATCAAACACACAAAGAGAAAACACAAGCTGTTCTCTCTCAACTGGACTAGCACGGAAATTCAACACATTATTTTATATTCTATTGTTTTTAATTCCATTTAACATACAAATAATCACTAAGACAAATAAAAAACAAACTCTGTATCAACCAACAAATAAACACTGAAGTTGGTCTGCTTTCCTACCTGTATAACCCGCATGTTAAGTCCAGTCTCCTGGGCCAGCTGTTCCCGGATGTGTCGGGTGGGTTTTGGAGTGGCCACAAAGGCAGCCTTCAGCGTTTCCAGCTGCTTGGCTTTGATGGTTGTTCGCGGGCCTCGTCGCTTCGTGCCCGAATTCTGCTCCTCATTCTCGTTATTGTTCGTGTCCTTATCTGAGGACGTGGAATTGTCTGTCTCTTTTGTGTCGTCCTGTAGGCCTATCGGGTCCTGGAGGTCCGGTGATAAACTTCTGTCTGTGCATGATGACACTAAGGGGACCGGGGAGAATGGAATCTCAATAGGAGGCGTCATGGGGACTATACTGCTTAGTCTAACTACTACATTATGGACGTAGACTGTCTAATCACAAATAAACCGAAATATGTGAAACAATGACGCCTTAGAAACACTAATATGGAAATCCCCTTTCAGTCCCTTTAATAGAAAAATAGGTCTAGACTTGCCAATTTAAGCTAATATAATCTAAATGATCTAAAGCCATGGATTTACCAGTTTAGGTGTTCGCAAATAAAACAGGTGTTACAAACTCAACTAAATCCTGCCCGCATGACCTAAACGGATCGAGATAATGAAATTGAAATTATACATGTAATGTGAAACAAAAAATGGCCTACGCAGACTATCCGGCGGATCCCCAAGGACCCGCTGTGTCGCACGATAACAGCGTGTCATTGTCCGAGGGGAGGGTTGTTTGAGCTATTCATCTGACAGGAATTTATAGCGTTGATAATGATAAGCCTGAGCTATGGTCAGATGCATTCAGCGACGCGGAGATGCTTTGTTGGCGAACCTCATCAAACGCTATGCTACACATGCTCTATAGCCTACAATGCCCATTACGGCAGCGAGAATGTCAGTATGTTCATATTTGATGCTACAGACACACAGAAAAGGGTCAACATCAATGCCACGTCTTTCGAGGATACAAATGTTATTCGCCACCTTGTTGAACTAAATAAAAAAAATCGAAGGCCATTGATTAGATCCTATAGACCCCCACGAACACAAGCATTTCTGAAAATTGTTGTAGACTTACTTATTGTACCAAAACGACGATTTTGGTTTTGGTCTTATCTCATGTCAATATCATGGCCATTTTAAACAATTATATTTAATATATTGTTTAGGGGCGAGAAGTGTCTCACAGAGGAAATCTCGGTAGACTTACGCATTTTTTCTACCATATAGGCATATATGACCCTGCCGCTAAAATGGGATAGTAAAATCGATTAAACCAAAGCACAGCATTATATCAAATAGCATTCAAAATTCAGATCTACAACAGACTACTTCAGAATAGACACTTGCAGACGATATGCAGAGCCAAAATAACGCTCAGTCACGCACCCTCTCCATGGTTCTGAATTGCCAAGGTCTGTAGGCTATACAACTTCTTAGGCTCCTCATTTCAAAAGGAAAAGATCCATTAATTACAGACATCGGTTAGGTATTTTCGAAGACCAACTGGGTATTTTCGTATCAATGCAGTAAACCTCATGTCGTTTAAAACCTTTAGCTAAAATTACCTGAATTCAAGTTAACTTCCTTGATAGCGCCTGAGCTCAGGTAGTCTTCTTTGCAAACAAACTTATTTTCGTCGATGACGTAGAGCTCTTCGCCGGTGGACAGCTGTTTGTTGCACACCATGCACGTGAAGCAGTTGAGATGGAACACCTTGCTGCGCGCTTTCCGTACCAGATCGCTGGGAGAGATGCCTTGGAGACAGCCCGCGCACTTAGTCCCAAACCTCCTGGAAAGAAAGCGAGCGCAGAGGCAACATGATGTTGATGTGTTATCACGCTGACTTTAACTTAATACATTAAAAACAAATAAACGAAAATGATACACCTGGCCTATGTAAGCCTAAAAGATAGGCCTATTGCGAATAATGCAATAGTGAGCAATGCAGATGTGTTGATAGTATTTAAATAGCTTTAATGTGAGAAAATTAATATGAAAAAAATCCATACATTTCACTGTGCAAGAGAAGGCCTACTGTTACAACAATGATCGTTTATTATAGACTGTTATAGTAGTAATAGATACAAATAAAAAACAATGTGCTTTTTTTCTTACATATAGGCCTATTTTTGTTATTGCGTCTTTGTAATCATAGAAGAAAGCGTATTCTATTTTGAAATAATTTTCGTTAAATTGTGTCAACCTCGTCTTGATACAAAGAAGCTGACAACGTAGCCACCTGCCCTGGATTAATTTTCAACCTTGGAAAGAATAATTTAAGAAATCCTATTTTTGATGGAGTTGCTTTAATAATAAACCCACGCAGAACGCATTAGTGGCAATCAGCACATTGTGACCACGGAGATATTGGAGGATTAAACAGACTAGGAACATTTCAGCGTGAAAATCTCTTGTTAATCCACATTCACAATCTTCACGTGTAAAAGCGTGGTGGGTAGACTTATATTATTTAGGAAGACAGACGAATAATATCCTAACCTCTAAACGTTTCCAGGGAGATAGTCGACAAGCTAAATCGGTTGACAATGCCAAGGTTGTACTGGAAGTAAATGTGTGCTACCTATAGGCATAGTGATGGTAAAGGGGAGCCTTATTTTGTGTTTCTCCCACCATGCATTGTATATTTGTCTCCCTCTTCAACGTAAAATAAATAGGCCTAATCCACCTCATCACGAGCCAGAACCCTTGTCACGCTCGTCTCATGCCGATTTGGTAATCTCTCTTGTCAACATGGCGTCGCCTCAGGACGGTAAAAATACAGGAATAGAAAATATTTCAATTATAATTCAAGCATTGGAGAGAATCTGCGTTTGAGGGTGTGTTGGGTTGTGTACGTGTGTGTGTGTGTGTAGGTGTGTGTGTTTGGGGTTGGGTTAGTGTGGCTCGGCCTGTTTTGAGGTTTGGGAAGCGGTTGCATGGGGGCACGTAACAAGCGGTCGAGGCAAGCCCCCTTTATTTTTAACACCATACAGAATTATTCTCTCACTCTCTCCCTCTCCACCCATTTGCAATAGTATCACTCCACTGTACCCTTTCACATGCACCGCCCGGGCCCAGCCTCCCCCGGCGCAACCACCGCTCTACTTACACAACAAATGGCCACATTAGAGTGATTACTGTTTCGCCTGGCTAATGGTTCGGCCATTTAAATCCACGACTTGATGGGAGCCGGCTAATGTGATGGTCAAGGCCGTTTGAGGCCAACAATGCCACCACAAAGGCTTAAACACTGGGCCTACATGTCATTAAACAATTTGTTAGGGGAGGGGTAAAGATGACATACCTAACTAATTGGTATGATGCTACGAGTGTGCGGACACAAACAAGGGCCTGGACTTATCACTCAATTACATGGAACACTTTGAAGAACTGAGCGGCTGGTGTACATGCCTAATGGACAGGGTTTTATAATGTATTGTAACAAACAATAATGACTAGAGAAAATGTAGCTGATATCGAAATGATTTAAACTGCCTCCATACATGTCCGCATGAATGGAGTAAGATAAGTTAATATCTAAATACACATAAAATTCAACCGGCCACATTAAAATATCAATTAATATTGATATTATTTCTATCATAATAAATATAATAAATTAAGTAGATGTTTCGTAGCATTCTAAAACAATACTTCGCACTGTAAGAAAACACTTCAAAGTAAAACAATCATTTTGCCTGTAAAACTCACACGGACAAAGAGTGATACGCTATAATTAAATGTCAAAATTCTAAATATCTTGCGACATTAACAGCTGTTGACCGAACTTGATACTACAACTATATTGATAATAAATTAGAATTATATTATTTTTAAAGCAAAACCAATTTGACTATCTTGTGAATTCGTTTTAAAATAAAGGGTAGGCATATCATAATTTAAAGTGACATTTTTTAACAGTTCAAATAGCAATCTCCCATATATCATGCCATGTGAAATAGGCCTTAGTGAATCATACCCATTTTCACAAAACAATGTGTTTAGACCTACAGACTAATACCCTTACGGTAAGTCTGTGAGTGACGTTAAAACGATTTGAACCTTAAGACATGAAAGCCAAATCCACAAAAACAAAACAAGCAAAATTCGGAGTGACAATCTTCAGCAACAGTGTGGTTAGGCTATATTAATCCTTGGTGAGTTTACTGAGTGTTTGGCAAGCTCTCCTTTTACGCATGCATGAATCTCTTGTCCTTACCTGAAAAAGTCAATTTTACAATAGAGCTTTCCCTCCCGAGAGAAGCACTTCTCTGTCAGGTTACAGTTACACTCGCAACACTGGACGCACTTTGCGTGCCAGGCTCGGTCCAACACGTTCAGCAAGAACCGGTCCAGGATGGGCCTGTCGCACCCCGCGCAGTGGACCATCATCCCACCGGTCTGGAGGACACCGAGGGCCGACCTTCCCACGCGGGCTCCGGTGATGGGTCTGGGGCCACGCGGCTCTCCACGCAGCAACGTCTTGGCTCCGGGGTTGGGGACAAAACAGACGTGAATGTTCCGTCAGGTGGGTGGATGGTGAGAAGTCCTTCTCCCCTACCGTTTTAAAGGCAGGCTATAAGCGAACACTCCACAAAGGTCCTCTACTGTACTCCTGGTCCTGTCCTGGGACTTGTCACAATCCGGAATAAAAAGGTTAATTTAAAAAGCACCCACTCCTCTTTATTTACGGTCTGCGTAAAATGTGTTCACATGGATCGGCAGTTATTGTAGAAAATACAGGCCTGTTGTAGTTATTATTACGTTTTAATAGTAAAAGTCCCTCTCTTTTATCCGTCTGTCATCTTTTGTTTTTAGGTTCCACTTCTTCGCCTCCGCTCACCTCCCGTCAACACTTTTCGCATCACTGTGCCCGGCTGTGCCCGCGCGAGGCGCATCTGTATTCAGATTGGGTGACGCTCCCATTAATTCCCGTGCCTGGGTGGCCAATCAGGACTCAGTTGTCATGGTTACCCCTTTAAATAATGGTCGATATTCTACCTTCAGGTCGACCCAAACCTTAAACCAAGCTTACAGAAATAGGCTAATAAACTTTCCTTTTGCTGAGAGGGACATGAACATTGGCAAAAACATCTCTGGTCACATTCTCGTTTTAGTACTGCCTCGTCACATAATGGACCTAAACGGCGTAAAGTCTAGAATCTGCCATTTTCTATGTGTCTGCTGTAGCTCCACTCGCGATGAAGCTCGTCAGCCGGTGTGAATGGATTTTAGGGACTATCCCCATCGAACGCTTAAAGAACCGAGGCACTAGCTGAATAATAAGGGCAGGGCCCTTTACGTTTCCCAACATTTATTTTGTCTTAAAGGCTACCACCAATACACAGAATCATTCTTGGATAAAAGTCGATCAGTTAAGACATTGATTAGGTGAAATTAAAGCTTTGGTTTGTTCAACTGAACTGAATCCCCATTAACTAAAGGTTAAATCTTTGATGGCACTAAGGCACAGAACAAAAAACCTAAGGATCATCTTCCATCTTCTTTTCACCTCTTCGTCTTCGGTCTATGACAAGATGACCTATTGGAGTAGATGTCTATTAGCTTCCTACAAAATGAGGGGGGCGTCTTTACATGACATGATACCCGCCTTAAATGACCCTGAATGGGATGCGATGGGAAGATGGGAGTAGCTGAACAAGAGCTAATGCTACAAACCCTCCCTGCATTATCATTCTCTCTCTCTCTTTCTCTCTCTTTCTCTCTCTCTCTCTCTGTGTGTGTGTGTGTGTGTGTGTGTGTGTGTGTGTGTATTTTTGTGGAGTTAAGGGGACGGAAGGGGAGGGCGACCCATGCAGGCCTTTCTCATGCAGGAAGCTATTTACAGGGAAATGCTCAGGATTAAGATAGCGGGGCCTCATCAATAGGGAGAGTCGGGTCGCCCGCCGCTTTAACATAGTAGCCACCAATCGTAGGGAATTTCAATATTTACCCAGATAATCATTTAGTTAGTCCTGGAAGAGCAAACATCATGCAGACGCTAATGGTTGTTAGTGGAAAGGCCAGTCTAGTTTAAAAGTAGGTTGCAGTAGTTGTGGTGTGTAATGAGTTATTTTAGTAGGCCTAGGTGATAATTTTGACCCATTACACATCCTTGTTCAAGATAACGTTTTAAGTCAGTACAGTAAGGTAACTGCCAACAACAACACGGAGTGGCAAATTTATACATTAAACAACAATTAAATTGCATATTGTTGCTGTAGGTTAAACGATCTAAAACGCATCTGAAGCAATTTGGCCTAGTAGAATTACAGTTTTACGCCAAAGTGTGAACTGATGAACATATTTAAGTTTCTAGGAATATAGTCTATTATAATAAACATATTGTAATTATTAATGTTTTTATTATTTTTATTAATAATTTTTCTGAAGTATGTTTATGGGGTTACTATTATGATCTCCTCAGCACCATTTTTCACCACCACCATAATAATCGTTATCATCACAAATACCATAAACGTCATTATCATAAGTACATTTATTTCAATCAAACTCACAGAAAGGCTCCAAAATAGTTATTTGGCTGACACTATGGAGGAACCCTTTCAACTACCGAGTGGGGTTCCGGGTGGTTTCAGATAGTACCATGTTTTTAGTTTCAGGTAGAACCCCTTTTGTTACGTGAACCCTTTTGGGTTCTATTTAGAAACCTTTCCAGCCCAACAACCCTTTTGGAACCCTTTTATGTAAGAGTTTAATGCAGATTCATAACTAGGCCTTCAACATACTGTACCTAACCTCAAATGAAGGAGAAAAAACAGCGTGATAGTTGTGGAGGTAAGTTGTTGATAACCAGGAAGTTCTAGGCCAGCTCGTGCAGGCGTACATCAACCCTGGAGCAGTCCGATAATGTCCATGCACCATATTCATCCATAGATTGTAGAAAGTAATACCGTGATGCGGGTTAGTATTAAGTGGTATCTCTACATGATAAAGCAGTAATTTCTGTAGCCGGGGGAGGCCATTCAGCTGGTTGGGAGAGAAAGGGAGAACCCCGGCCACC
The DNA here is from genome assembly GCA_016801175.1 of Esox masquinongy. NCBI lineage: Eukaryota > Metazoa > Chordata > Actinopteri > Esociformes > Esocidae > Esox > Esox masquinongy. Next base: position 57,354 of record JACXGI010002513.1, on the reverse strand, counting down.
GAGGGGACCCCCGCCGCTCTTGGCAGGCGACAGTGCAGTAAAGCTTGGCCTCGCTCACGGTTTTAATCCCAACGCTTTCGGAGCTTGCTATTTCTTTTTCTCAACGAGTCTGGTTTTCTTGACTCTCTTTAAGAACTAAACATTTAATGCAGGCCTATAGTCAGTTCACTAGCTGTAACAAGCAAATAAGTTTTAACGACACATGCATTTGGTGTGATTTACATTTCTCAAACGCTTACATTGCTTGCAATCTACCTGCCAACTGTGGATGAGAGGTGAAACTGGGTTTGTTTTATAGGCTACTTGCCTTCCTCCTACTGTATATTTTGTTAAATCTTTGATGGTAGTTTAATAATTCAACAGAGTAGCCATGCGCGTATGATAAGGTGTATGGAGAGAGTTGTATAGGCGTATGCAACAATCCAAATAGGCCTAATGATAAAAACAGTGCTTTTGAGAATTCATTTATGGGAGGACAAAGCATTATCACCCAGCCGCCCTACGTGGGAAAAATAACACGTTAGGTAAAGAGAGATTTTACCACAGCTACTGGCCTCTTGTTTACGTCACAATTCATTGAACGGATACATTTCTTTTTGTAGAGAGCTTCCACTACCTGCTGTTCTGTCTCTCTGGATGTCTCTTCTGCAAACCAAACACCGCACCCATTGCCCCGGACGTAGGCCTAACCGCTAGGTCTACTCTCAGAGACGCTGGAAGTGTCCAAGGTGCTAAAACTAGACAACCTGCTGCCGGTTTAAAAAAAAAATATTATTCACTCCGGCTAAGCATATTAAGCTCAGATGTAACACAGAAAGAACACATATAGCAGACAATATAGAAGAACAAGTCTGTTTATTTGAAACCACTTTGTCTTATAAATGAGGTTAAGGTTCATAGCCTACTCTAAATTACGAAGGCGACAGTTCTAAAAATAGTGAGCGCTGATTCTGGATAGTCCTGTATAGTCACGTATAGCTAGCTATTAATTAGTTGTTTGTTTTCATCATCAATCATTCGCAGTGACATGCACGATTTTCTTTTATGACAATTTGCAGAATATCAACAAGTGATAAGTGTCCTAATGACTTGACATGAATAAAAAACGATACGGGTGTGCTCTGTTATTATGATTGTATTATTGTCTAAGTGTGTATGAAAATTGATGGTTGTACATCCTCAACACCAGAACATGTTCTTACCACTCTGATGAGGCGTCATGCAACAACATATATTGACGAGGCACTGATGGTCAATACATTCAACATATTTTAATAATACCTTATTAGTAAAATCAGCGTTATCTTCAAAATACAGTTGTATACTACTGCTTTTTGAAGAAAAAACAAAAACACTCCAATTAAAAAAAACAAAGCACGCCAATTAAACTTGAGAGCTAGCAAGTTGCCTCAGTGCCTGATGCTTATAATAGAGAATGTTTGATGCGTTCTTTTCTGAGTCCATGTTTCTCAAAAATAATTGTAATACTATTAGCCAGCTCTCAAATTGTGTTTGTTACTCACAAAATGAAGGAGTTTCGCAGGGCAACTATCGCCATTACTGGTGCAGTAAAATCACTAATTATTGCCACGCAGAAGTCGGCTGATCCAGCATCCGCACAGTATCATGAAAGATAGTTGATTGTATATACTGTATTTTTTAATCACCATTTTTGGAAGTACACACCGTGCATGACGGGGGAGGGGCCTTCCAGCTTAATTGGCTGATCTTCTCTGAAACCCCAGTATGAGTAATGTCTGACGGGATCATTGGGAGGGATCAGCCAATTAATTATAAGAAGGAAATAGACTACTTCAAAATGGAGATAGCTTAGATGGCTGTGCTAATACTGGCCACCGCCATAATGGGAAATATACTGTACATTAGTCCTCCATCTATCTCTGTGATCCCAGTGGGGGAGTGCCTGGATGAGAGACAGACTCTGGCTCCAAGGGCAGAGTGTTCAACAGCAAAAACCTTTAGCTTGTACAGCTGTTTCCAGTGCTGGTACACTAGTTTTTTATATTTCCTTTCCCAAATATTAGCCCATAACAACCCATAGAGTCCTTTAACATAAACCAATCCTATCCCGAACCTTAAGCTTTACCTTTACCTCTTGTAAACAACCTAATCTTTGCCTTAGCCATGGTCGCAGTTTGACTGAGAGTCCGAAGGTTCACAGAGCTGAGGTAATGCCTCAACTTAACTTAACCACAACACCCATAGATGTTTATCCCCCTGTGAAATATCCTGCTGGTTACACAGTACAACAAGAACGAGTGCTGCACATGAGAAAATGTGCAAATGTTTTCTCTCTTATTTTCTCTCATCAAACACACACACACACACACACACACACACACACACACACACACACACACACACACACACA
>JACXGI010002513.1:46155-49047 GCA_016801175.1 Esox masquinongy | reverse complement strand
ATGTACTTGGGGACACATTCTTAGTTTTCGCAATTTTCCGGACTGACTGACCTTCATTTGTTAAAGTAATGATGGCCACTCGTTTCTCTTTACTTAGCTGATTGGTTCTTGCCATAATATGAATTCTAACAGTTGTCCAATAGGGCTGTCGGCTGTGTATCAACCTGACTTCTGCACAATACAACTGGTGGTCCCAACCCCATTAATAAGGTAAAAAATTCCACTAATTAACCCTGACAAGGCACACCTGTGAAGTGAAAACCATTTCAGGTGACTACCTCATGAAGCTCATTGAGAGAACACCAAGGGTTTGCAGCGCTATCAAAAAAGCAAAGGGTGGCTACTTTGAGGAATCTAAAATACAAGACATGTTTTCAGTTATTTCACACTTTTTTGTTAAGTACTTAATTCCATGTGTTCATTCATAGTTTTGATGCCTTCAGTGAGAATCTACAATGTAAATAGTCATGAAAATAAAGAAAACACATTGAATGAGAAGGTGTGTCCAAACTTTTGGCCTGTACTGTATATAAAATGTTCATTTTTAATACTTTGTCAAAAATCCTTTGCAGGCAATGACTGCTTGAAATCTGGAACGCATGGACATCACCAAACGTTGGGTTTCCTCCTTTGTGATTCTTTGCCAGGCCTTTACTGCAGATGTCTTCAGTTGTTGTTTGTTCATGGGTCTTTCTGCTTTAGCAAGTGAAATGCTTGATCTGGTTGAGATCAAGTGATTGACTTGGCCATTGCAGATTATTCCACTTCTTTGCCTTAAAAAAGTCCTGGGTTGCTTTGGCATTATGTTTTGGGTCATCGTCCATCTGTAAAGTGAAACGCCGTCCAATCAACTTCACTGAATTTGGCTGAATCTGAGCAAGCAATAAATCCCTATACACTTCAGAATTCATCCGGCTGCTTCTGTCTTCTGTCACATCATCAATAAACACCAGTGACCCATTGCCATTGGAAGCCATGCATGGCCATGCCATTACACTGCCTCCACCGTGTTATACAGATGATTAGGTATGCTTCGGATCGTGAGCCGTTCCAAGACTTATCCATACTTTTTTCTTCCTATCATTCTGGTGCAGGTTGATCTTAGTTTCGTCTGTCCAAAGAATGCTGTTCCAGAACTGGACTGGCTTTTTTAGATGTTTTTTGGCAAAGTCTAATCTGGCCTTTCTATTCTTGAGGCTTATGAATGGTTTGCACCTTGTGGTGAATCCTCTGTATTTGCTCTTGTGAAGTCTTCTCTCTATGGTAGACTTGGATAATAATATACCTACATCCTGGAGAGTGTTCTTCACTTGGCTGGATGTTGTGAAGGGGTTTTTCTTTATCATGGAAAGGATCCTACGATCATCCACCACTGTTGTCATCCGTGGACGTCCAGGTCTTTTTATGTTGCAGAGCTCACAAGTGTGTTCTTTTTTTCTCTGAATGTACCAAACTTGGTTTGGCCACTCCTAATATTCCTGCTATCTCTCTGATGAATGTTGATCTCTCTGATGTTGCATTGAGAGCTCCTTTGACCGCATGTTGTGGGTTCACAGTAACAGCTTCCAAATGCGAATGCCACACCTGGAATCAACTCCAGACCTTTTATCTGTTTAATTGATGAATAAATAATGAAGGAATATCCCACACCTGTCCATAAAACCTTTTGGTCCCTTGAAAAAGAAGGGGCTACATATTAAAGAGCTGTAATTCCTAAACACTTCCTCCAATTTGGATGTGACACTCAAATTAAAGCTGAGAGACTATACTTTAAGCCCATATTCATTATTTTAGTGTAATTTTAATATATGTTGGTAAATAGCCAAAATAACAATATTTGTGTCAGTGTCCAATTATTTCCGGACCTAACTGTATATACCAAAACTTTCTAGTGCTGGCTATGTATACGGGTAAGAAGGGCCCAGTTATATAGATTTATAGATAGATAGCAGAGATGGAGCCTCGGTCTTGCGGTCTAGGTCTCGAGACCACTCGAGACCACATAGACGTGGTTTTGGTCTTGGTCTGGGTCTCCAGGGTTTGGGTCTTGGTCTGTGTCTTGGTCTCCAGTGTTGCGGTCTTGGTCTTGGTCACCTCTGTATAACGAGACCGATTTTTCATATAGGCTAGCTTGTCCCTTTGCACACCTGTAGTACTCTATTCACACGTTTTCTATCATGCATAGTCCCTTTGCGCACCTGTAGTACTGTATTCGCATGTTTTCTATCATGCGTTGTTGAACTGCATGTGAACTGGCACCAAACAATTCTGCAGCCGCCTGCAACCCCTTGATGTCTGCAGGTAAATCATAGCTAGCTAGCTAATATGCACCTCATTATCTTAAGGGGTCATGATTTGTTCAGTTATACTTCTGACATAACTCATTACAGTACAGACTGCTGTAATATTATATTCATATATATTACCAAGCTAAAGTCTTGGTTAGTTAGGCTTGGTAGCTACACTAGCTAATTTGGCCAATGTTAACATTGTGATGTGATGGACATGAAACTTTTCATTGTGGCCAGAAACTTTACAGTACATGAAAATGCCATTTCCAGTTTTGACAAGTACCCACAGCCATTGATGTCAATACTACGGGTATCCAGAACAAACCTGACTGAGCAAAGTTAATGTTAGCCATCTAGTTAACTACCTAGCCAGTTAGCTAATGTGTTCGCTAGCTAGCTGAGCACTACAGTGAGAAAATAAGCTATAACATGTATGTATGTGTCAATCACATAGCTTTTTTTTCTTATTTCAGCCTTTGTAAACTAATTTCAACCTAATAATTTCTATTATAATCAGTAAAGTAATTTCATCTAGTAATGTATGTTTACTTCTATAAAACTATGCTATGCTGTGGCCTACAAAAAAATCATTTATTTCCTT
>JACXGI010002513.1:38655-41155 GCA_016801175.1 Esox masquinongy | reverse complement strand
AAGAAAAGCTGTGTTAAGAAAAGAGGAGTGAGCGAGAGGAGAGAGCGAAAGAAAGAGGTGACTTTCTCCTTCGGCAGACGAGGGTCTTTGAAGTTTGGCGTGAGGTGGGGTCTTGAGTCCCGGAGTTGGGGGGGGGGGTGAAAAAAGCGAGGGAAGATCGTGTTAACGAGATGGCCTCTAAAGACGAATTAAATGGTGGGAGAAAAGAAACACGATCAGAGCTGGCCCTACTTATAGGCTCCTCACGGACTCCTTTTCAGTACCCCTCCCTCCCTTCCTGAACCCGTTCCAAAGAACAAATTCCTGGTCTTTTTTATAGGGGACCTGGAGTGTGTGTGTGTGTGAGTCTCACTGATTATATATGTGTGTGTGTGTGTGTGTGTGTGTGTGTGTGTGTGTGTGTGTGAATGCGTGCGGGAGGGTCAGCGGCCCCGTAGACGAACACCCCATCCCTTCAATGAGGAGGTCGGGGACTTATTAGGTGTGGAGGGGTCAGAAGTGGCTGGGGATTACAACGTGGCCCTAAGCCCCCCGGATCCCCCTGTTTTCACTCCTCCATCCCTGTTTGTTGTTTTGTGGTGGAGCAGACGAGAGGGAAGAAAGCTGCCGGTGGGGGAATTAGTGTAAAGCTCGGGCGATGAATGGGCGTCTCATTCGCACCTCTTGTTGGCTGTTTCTCAGCTCCCCCAAAACAGCCCTCCCATTTCTTGTCCATGTGAAAGCGTGTTAGGCTTGTTCTGTGCGGGGACAAAAGGGGACTCCCCTCCTGGCTTTTCATGCACCCGCCGCAGCAACAAGAGGATTTGGCCCCGCGGAGACGCTGCCCTGAGCCGCTACCAATTTGATTGGGCTTCGGTTTGGAGAGAGAGGGAGAGGGAAGACAGAGAGGGGGAGGGAGGGAGGCAGAAGGTGAGCGCACGCGCATGAAAGAGCTGTTTCTCTTTGTTGATTAATGAAGTGATTCCAGGTCTCTCAGTAACACCTCTGTTTCCCTCGTTCCTAATGTCACTTTCTCACTCTCTCTTGCACTCTTAACTCTTCCTCTAAAAATGATACATACCCCTTTTAGCAAATTACTAAATACATACTGTTTCTCTCTCCCCCATTGTCTTTTTCTCTCTCTCTCTGTTTATCTCTCTTTCAATTTTTCAATTTTTTCTGTCTCTTCTCTAGTGTCCTTTCCCTATATTCTTTTCTCTCTTTCTGTCTCTCTCGCTATCATCTTTCTGACAAGCAGACATCTTGGCCTACATTTGACTGTTATACTCATGTCCCTGTCCCTGGCTCTATAACCATATTATAAGAGAGAACATTTGACTGTTATACTCATGCCCCTGTCCCTGGCTCTATAACCATATTATAAGAGAGAACATTTGACTGTTATACTCATGCCCCTGTCCCTGGCTCTATAACCATATTATAAGAGAGAACATTTGACTGTTATACTCATGCCCCTGTCCCTGGCTCTATAACCATATTATAAGAGAGAACATTTGACTGTTATACTCATGCCCCTGTCCCTGGGTCTATAACCATATTATAAGAGAGAACACTTAAAAGGACAATCAGCAGTTAAAATAATAACTAAGTCGTCCTCCCTGCCAATGTTTCAGTAAAAAGTGGAAGGATAGATTTAGTGTGTGTATGTATAATTTAGAGTCAGCCATCCATGATATCAAAATGAGTCCATCCATGATATCAAAAGTTGTAAACATGGTTTCAGGATGTAAAGCATTTGTTTTCATTTACTTTGCTTACAAATGTGAAACAAGCTTACATTTCTGTTTCTAATAGGTTACCACAAGCTCAGTAGACAGGTATACGTTATATTAACCAAGAATCCCTTGGTACGTTTCATTTATCTGTCCAAAAATGTATGTAGCAACTGCTGATCGCCCCTTAAGGCCATGGTTACATGTGAAATCACCACTGTACTTCTAAAACAGATATTTGACAACACACATCCCATACCGTAGGCTACATCTACCATGTTTTATCTCTTCCAGTCAGATTAGCTGCATCTGAAGTAGGAAAATATCTTTGTCTTTATCAGATGCTGAGCTTCATGTCTGTGGGGGGGGGGGTCCTCAGAGAATGTGGGTGTCTGATACATAGTAAAAGACAGATAGGTGGTATAGAGGGAGAGAGAGAGGGAGCGAGAGAGAGAGACAGAGGCACAAGAGAAAAGGGGTGATTGAGAGAGGGAGATAAACAGGAAAAGGAGGGGTGGTTTGCAACAATAAATCAAGTTCCAGACTAATCTATTTAGCATGCTCTCACCATTATCCTGTCAGTGAAACAGCTAATTAATTAACTGATTCGACAATGAAGAGGTTTTGAACGAGCCCATTTAGGTAATTACTACAGAGGAGCTGATCTGGCCAGTCATTTAACAGATAGACGGAGAGGTCCACCGATGGCAGCTACCCTTCACTATCACCTGACGGTTTTACACACTCAAAAAGAGTCACAAATTATACTGACGAAATCATGAAGCCTC
>JACXGI010002513.1:26155-33655 GCA_016801175.1 Esox masquinongy | reverse complement strand
TCACTTGCTTTTTACAATCAGGATGCATCACCAGACACCCACCACTTCCCCCTGAATTTTTTAAAAATTACAAAACCAACTGTCAAAACAGAACATTCTGGACTACAAATGAATAGCTTATTGGATTACAAATTTATATCTTAGTTACACTCACTGGACTCTTATATACACAAAGAAATTATTTTCTCTGCAGTGCACACAAGCTTCAGATTAATATCTTGAAGGTAAGCATGTTCTGTGAAGTTTCAATGCCAGTGTGTAATTACTGATAAAATAATTAAATTAAATTAGGAACATCATCAAAAATGGGTCTAAATAATACCTCTTTTGAAGTGCCATGCAAATGTATTTAGACCCCAAACCACTCCTCAGTTTTGTTTTAAATTACAACTGGTATATTGACATTTTGTTTTGTTATATATTTTTAAAAACAATGACACTCAACATCAATTATTGGAAGAGGACATTGGTTTAATAATTGGAAATATATATTCAAATCCTTTGTAATAATATTTGGTAGTGCAGCTTTAAGTCTTTTGGTAAGTACTGTATGTACCAGTTTTGAACACAGCGTCAGAGTGATTTTGGCCCATTCATCTGCAGATTTGCTTCAGGTGGTTCAGGTTGGTTGGACAATGCTTATGGATTTGAATTTTCTAATATTAGCGCAGATTTTCAGTGGAACTGAGCTCATGACTTAGAATAAAATATTATATAAACAAAATATCAAACAAAACAAAATTTAAATATACCATGTAATTCAATTAAATTTGAGACTTGTTCAGGGGTTTGAATACTGAACGCACTGTAGATAGAATGTATATACTGTATAATGTACAGTCTATCAGCATACATAAACTTCATTATAATTATAAAATACTTGCATATTAAATTTTATAAGAAGAAGCAAGAAGAGCTATGGGCATGGACAGTTGTCAGGCCAGGTGATGCATGGTGCTTGGGTTCAGGCCTTCCTGGTGAGAGTAAATCTGATAGAGAGATTATTATTTTCAACTTGTTTTAGCAATGTTAACAAATGTACAAAATGCCAATAATGCCATTTAAATTAAATTTTAATTGAATTGAGTGTGAGAGAGCAAAAGAGATAGTGGGTAAAAAGAAGAGAGGGAGAAAAATTGTAATAATAAGAGGGAGCATATCTATGTTCCAACAGGGTACCAGATAAGAAAGGATAAATCACACAAGACAGGACAGACTGACCCTAGACCACTTGTACATATATAGACTATTGCAGCGTAGATGCTGGGGACTGAGATATTGGGTGCATGTTGACTCGGTGGCCACATTCAAAGATATCCCCGGACAGGGCCAACCAGGCAGGAAATAGCCCAACCCACTTTGCTGAGCATAACCTTAGACCACAAAAGGGACATAAATAGACTACTAACTAACCACCCTGAGACAATGCTGAATACAGCCCATTGAGTTCTCTCCCATTGCACACAACTGCCGGGGTAGGAAACCATAAAGAAAGATATCAATACCTACTCTTGTCGAGTATTGTGTGAAAGCTGAGTCACTCAGAAGCATCCCAGTGACTCAGCCCCTGTGATAGTGTCAGACAATAGTATGAAGTGGAGATAGTGGAACCTACTACAGATAGACAGTAAGGGAGATTTGTAAAGCCATGGTAAAGCCATATAGCACACCCCCTTGCGCCTTGTTGCTTAAGTATAACATTACTGCAAGACAAAAAAGAAACCTCAGTTCAATCAGTGCATGAATGATAATTATTCAGATTTTACAGATGAAAAATCCATGCACCATCGTTCTGTGTAGCATCTACTTGATCCCAATCCCTTTCACACAAATAGCATTGTGGTTAGAGACACACACTGCCATGCAAGGGACCTGAGTTCAAGCCTCGCCGCCGTCAAAGAAAATTATGCCTTAGCATTTGTTTTGGCTAGACAAAAACTTTGCTGGCTACAACCTTCACTATATACATTATAGTAAGCCTAAAATAAAATTGTTTACCGTTATATTGCGACTATTTCTGGTGGATTTTCGAAGCATGCATCCTTGCATGCTTTTTGGGGTAATATACAGTAGATCACAACTCCTTGCACAGTAAAAGAGAAGGGGTTTTCACGATTCTCTTGTCTATTGCACTTCACGAAAAAGTCAGTTATCGTCACGTATATTGATAGTTATTGTATCAATTTCATTCACGGAAGAAAGAAAAAGGAACGTTGTTGTGCCATGAAGTGAAATAGCTTTGACAGTGTAAATTTCATCTTCAGTCTCGCTAGCAATTGCTCAATTCTTATGACTATTTCAAGTAGTAAGTTAGTAGATACCAGTAAGTCTATTCCTGGCTAATAAGTTGTTGAAATGGCCAGTGGCAAAAGCCATGCAGTTCATAGATGCTATTTGTTGTGGAAGTAAATTTAATAAGAAACATTAGTCAGTTTAACACAATGCTTAATTGTGTCTAGCGAAATATTCAAACTTGGCGTGATGTTAATCTGTGACAAAATGATCTACCGACACTCATATACTGACATTCAGCATAGGTACAGCTTAGTGGTGTAGTGGTTAAAGACACAGCCTGTCACATGGGAGACCCCGGTGTGAATCCAGCGACGGCAACAACATTCATTCCTTCTAATCGCGGGCCAGCCGAACTAGGCTTGCCTGGTTCCTTTTCTTGTTATCAAAGTCTACAGATTTGTTTTAAATGATGTACTCTATGGTGAATTAATTTGATAGCCAATGGTTAACAAACCATATCATAACATAGCAAATATTTTGACAGTAACATTTTTTAAAAATATTTTAATCTTGACATTACCAGTGCCTACTTAAAGTTATTAAGAGTTTATTAATCAACTATAGTTGCGTTGCGTCATAGCCTTCTATCATCACCTTAAGGTTGCTTGGGTGTCTGTGAGCTCAATGGAGGTGGAAGGCCAGACAGTGCTTCCCTTCCAGGGCATAAGAATTCTAGTCTAGAGTTCCTGTTTAAGTGAATAGCATTATAAGAAACAGATCTAAATTGAATGTGCTTCATAAGAGGCATATCTCAACATTGACTGCTCCAAGGCCACTGGAAGTTTGAAGGTTTTGGATCACGTCCAATTATGCGAACGATGTTCATAGACTCATTCCTTACCAGATAGAATTAGCTTGCATTTTGACATATTTTACCAGTTTGGCCGATAAGAAAAACTACAATTCAAACCAATTGTTTAAAACTGATGGTCTTAGCAAATGTTCATGGTTATGGTCCCAGTATGACCTCAGTATGACCTCATTATGACCTTAGTATGACCTCACATGGTCCACCGGTCCACAATGATTCACAGGAGTACATTGAGATTTATTTATTTATAGGTATGTCTCCCTAGTTTGACAAATGAAATGACATTATGCTCTCAAAATTGGAAACCTATTCGAAGGTACAAATGTAAATGACAGCATTCAGACAATCACTTGAAATTAACAGTAATATCCATCTGCAATAAAAACCTTAATCAACTGTCCTCACCTTAACCACAAAACTTAAACCAGACAAAACCACACTCCTTTAAATTAAATGACAATCATCTTCAAACAACCATTGAAAAACCTGACCACCCACAACCACATCAGCCAGTATCCATTCCGAAATCTCCCCAGTCCCCACAACCCCATGACCAATCCCCCAGAAAACCCTGTGCCCTGTGGAACCCCAAACGTCTGTATCAGGTTGGCCAGGCAGAGTAAGCCTCTCTCCATGTCTGGTTCTCCCAGGGCTCTTCTCAGCACCCCTACCCCCTAGAGGAGCTGCTATCAGCGGGCTGAGCCTCTCCGCTCCGGGCTGAAATTCACATGGGCGGAGTGGGGAGAGGTGCTGTGTGTGTGTGTGCTAGCGTGGTTGCGTAGGTGTGTGTGTGAAGATGACTATCAATGCTGTATTATAAGCGTCAAACGATGGCAGATTAGTAGTACCCCCTCCAGTCCTCTCTTTCTTCTGGCTCCCTCCATCCCTCTCCCCTCATCAGGCTGTCTGTCCCTCTCTGTGTCACCCCAGTGTCAGGCCACTGAGGGCTGGGTGTAGTAATGCTATTCTGTCCCCTCTTATCTCCCTGCTCAGGCCCTGTCGCCTGCTGACCCATGAACCAGCCAACGAGGGAAAGAGGGAAGGAAGGGGGAGGGGGGTTTGGAGGCAGGGAATGAGGGATTTGGAGGTAGAGGGAGCGAGAGAGAGAGAACGAGATGGAGAAAGGGGGAGGAGGTGTCGAGTGGGGACGCGGTCTGTCTCACCTCGGTTCATCTGGTCTACGATTTGGACTCCACCTTGATAGTAAATGAGGTTGGAGTGGTCAGAAATGACAAGCTTCCGCCACTGGAGCTCAGCCAAACGCCAGATGGCGTAAATGAAGTTAAATCAGAAGACAATCAATGACGCAGTTTTGTGGCATGTGGGGTAACTCTGTTGTCATGAAGCAGGGCTACTAGAATTCCAAACAAATGGACCGGTACAATCTGGGCGAGGAGTGGCCGTCTTCTCTCCCTGCTGATTAGTTGCATTGTTCATGCTCTTAATTGGTCGCAGTCTCCTAGCTTGGTGGCCCAGGTCTGAATCGGTCGCGAAAGGAGAAGACGGAAAATCAGTGGATTTATGCATTCACATGGAGAGACGGAGATTAATAGAACATTCCTAAGGTGGACAGTGGGCGCATGCTCTCGGAATTAACTCTTGCAAACGTCCATGTCATCCTCAGACCATGGTCAGACCATTCATTGTCAAGGTGGGTGCCCCCACGTGTTTCAAAACACCCACAACCAAACACGCCGAAACAGAGCCACGGTTGACCCACCGTCACAGCGCTGCAAGACAGACCTGGACAGGAGAAACACCAATATGCAGGAATGCTGTTTGATGGCTACAGCTAGGCTTTAAAAACCGCTGTGCCTCAAAGCCCGTTAAGAAGCCGAGAGAGCCCATGCAGGACCCAGCCATTCGCCACGGGATCCTTGACTCGCCACGGGATCCTGAGACTAGATGACGTCACCTCCTTGAGACGGACCATCGACACAGTGGCCCCCGAAAAGTGCATGCTGAACACTCTCCAGTATTTCATGTTTGGCCCTGTGCTGTATGACTCTGATACAACTATCAAGTGTGCTGATGAACCCACCGTGTCAGCTTGTGTTTCCAACTATGAGACTACAGGGAGGAGGTCAGAGTGGTAAACCACAACTGAAAAAGTGTTGAAATCGGATGGAGGACAGAGCCTGCTCCCCTTCTGATCAACTGGGATGCAGTAGAGAGGGCCAAGAACCTTCCAACTCTGCTGTGGGTGGTAACCAATTACATATCAAACGCTTGTATTGACCTCAGAACAGAGTCACACCAAAACTGTCCCCCTAGATTCCTGGTTAGCTGAACCTGCTGTCACAGATGAACCCAACCGTTTCACAGATGTCTCGATGGCCTTGTAACAATACTACATTCTACTAATCAGTGTAAAGGTTGTTCTGTATTACGAGGAAATAGTCTAAGAAACATCTGTCAGGAACAGCAGAGAAACACATCAGTGTGAAGCTTTAGTACTGTGCAAATCTGTCGACTACATGTGATTTGCATACCTGTCTTTTGGTAGAAAAACAGAAAACTCCAAGCATCCACTTTTGATAGCAGACTTTATCTGTGTTTTCAGTCTGAATCCCACCAATGAGTGACTGTCAAGCCTTCACCAAATTCTTCATTTGTGTGAATTGATGAGAAGATGAGTGAAGTTAATATGCATTAGAGCGTGGTGTCAAACCCTGGCACACGGAGATAACAGTCTTATCTTCCCCTGACTGATAACAGCCAACATGGGGCGGGGTTATGGTGTGAAAAGAAGGAGATAAGGAAGATGAGGAGAAGGGGGAGGATATAAGAGACGAGGAGAGGAGTTAGAAAAGAAGAAGGGAAGAGGAGGATGAGAAGATAGAGGAGGAGATAAAGAAGGATAGAGGAGGAGATAATGAAGGATAGAGGAGTAAATTGTAGAGGGGGAGTTAGAGGAAACAATGTTTTTCTCTTTTTTGTCCCTCTCTCCTCCCATACCTCTCCCTTCACTTTGCGTGTCTCTATCACTTCTCCGTAACCCACATGTCTATCCCTCCCTCCTTCTGTCTACCCCTCTGTCCTTTGGCTCTCCTGTTCTCTGTTGCACTCTCTCTTCATTTCACTCCACTTGCCTCACTCCTGCCCTCACTTTACCTCTCTCCTCACTCTGTCTCTCTCCCTGTCGCTCCCTCGCTCGCTCTCGGTCATGAGGGAGGGACAAAGCAGAAGCAGTCTTTTCAAAGGGAGGATGGGAGGACAGCTGTTTCAGATGACAGCGATGGCTGTTAAAATGCAATCTGTCTCCCTTCCCTCTGGTCCATTCAGTCAGCAACACACACGCGCACACACAAAACATTTTCAACGTGGCCACAGTGTAATGCGATGGCACTGCCAACTGTCACCAGTAATTTTGAAGCAAAACGAACCAACCAGTGTCCACATGTTCTGTGTGTTTATACACACACTGTGTAATGTGTAATACGAAGCAGAGGAACCAACACACACTGACACACAGTTAGATATAGGTGGAAAAGTGTTTGCATGTGAGTGGGAATGTGTGTGTGTGTGTGTGTGTGTGTGTGTGTGTGTGTGTGTGTGTGTTCACTCGTGAGTGAAAAAAAAAAGAAAAAGAAAGAATGTGATTGACAATGTGTTCACTAATGTCCATTAGTCAGCTCCAGTGGTAATCAGCACATTTCACTGAGAGGTTCGGGAGAGGTTCGGGAATGGAGAGACGGAGGGAGAGATGGAAAGAAGGGAAAGAGTAAGAAAGGGGATAAGAACACTAGGAATAGTGTCTTAGTGTGTGTGTGTGTTCGTGTGTGTGTTGGGAGCTGAAATCCATGTTGATAAATCAGGTGGTCACTGGCTCCGGCCTTGTGTTTATCTCCCTCTGTCAGGGGAGAGTGGGGGGCTGAGATACCGCACACACACACACACACACACACACACCACATTCACACACAACACAGTCACACACTGACACCGTACAGACACATATTAAAGAAAAATGAAGAGCGTTTGTTATTACTATGGAGGTGAATGAGCAGAGATAAATGGAAATACAGAGAGAGAAGAGGTGAGAGAGTTAGGTGACGGGAGAGGGAGGAAAGAGCGTATGAAAAGAAGGGGAGGGAAGGAGAAAGAGCAGAGCAGGAAGGCCAGCCAAAGAGGGCAGACGCAGAGATTGAGGGAGGAGGGAGAGAGAGGAAGAAAGACACTGAGATCGAGCTGAGAAATAGATAGAAGGATACAGAAACAGAGAAATGTTCAGGCCAAGGAGAATCTCTAGAGGGTGGCACACACACAGACACACACACACACGCATGCACATACACACACACACACACACACACACACACACACACACACACACACATACACACACACACACACACACGCACACACACACACACACATACACACACACACAC
>JACXGI010002513.1:0-26055 GCA_016801175.1 Esox masquinongy | reverse complement strand
ATCTACCTACCTCCGTCCATATACACCTCCCTCCCTTTCTCTGCTAACCTCTCTCCCTCTCTACCACTCCCCATCCCTACCCTTCCACAGCCCTGGCTCTTTACCATCAACTCCACTTCCATCACGTTTAACTCCAGCCAGCCACAGCTTGGACAGAGGTACCAGAAATGGGGATGAGATGGTGGGGGGGCAACTAGGTTTAGAGAAAGAAAAGACAGATTGTAAAAGTTCCTTTACTTGCCCATCTAACAATCGATATTTACAAAATATTCAGTCAAATTACATATATATGATTATTATTATTTATTATTATTATTTTTTCCACCTATTTTACCCCCAACCATACACAAGTCACACAGTTATCGACACAACTCCTTAAAAAGTTAGAAACAATAACCCCTCCTCATCCACCATGCATAATTCAGACATTACACCCCATACATCTAAAAACTCTTCCAGACGTTTCACCAGTTTATAGTACTCATGCACCAACATCAAGCGAGCCCTCACTAACCCCATCAGCACAGCCCTGGGATCCATACACCCTGCCCCCAGCATTCTATGTTTCCTTGTTGTCCACACTGCCAGCTTGGCCTGCCCCACAAGAAAAGACAGAGAGATAGAGAGATAATCTAGGGAAAAGATAGAAAGAAGAGATGAAGCTGGTACAGCAGTGGATGACAGAGCCTTAAGCTTTACTTCTAATGTGTGTTGTGTTGACTTTAAAACTCTGTCTTTGCTTGGTTGACAAGTTAATTGAAAAATCACACACATTATTCTGGGGACCAGACACCTAATCCAGAAATCCAAGTTCTATATTCCTTAGCCCTAAACCACTAAACTGTAAACCTTAGCCTGACCTTAACTTAATCTTCATGCCAAAACTTAACCTAGCCCTAACCCGTAAGGCCTAAACCTAAAAGTAATTCTAACACTGTGCCAAATTGTACTTTTTTCCATGAACTTAACACCTCCCCAAAAAAATCTTGTGGGTTTAAGGTTTTACTATCTTTGTGGGGACGTGAACACAAACGCATCACAGACACCAATCACAGGATCACAGACACCAATCTTTAAGATTTTCTTCATGGAGACAAAAAAAACTGTTTTCCGTAACCCCAACTCTAATTTTAACCAAATTCCGATTTCACCCTAACCCTTTTAAACAGAACATGCTTTTGTCCTTATGGGGATATGTCAGTCTTGTCAGTCTCTCTGAATAAGAGCCTATGGTAAACAATTGCATTTTTACGTAAAATATAAAAGCTGTACATTCATAAAATATTCCAAATCCGTGGTAACAAATGTAAATCATTTTGTGCCATATCCCCTAATAACATGTATGGTCACCTAGTCAATACAGGCACCATAAGTACTGGGTCAGAGGAATCCCAGAAAAACGACGACATAACCTTTTACAGTGTGTCAAATGGATCTTTCTCAGATGCCAGATGAGCGCTTAATGTACTGTAAGCCTAGCTGTAAGGACCATTAATGTTTTGTATGTTGAGCTGTGTAGGGATGTGTATATGCATTGGTAAATGTTGTACTGTCTTTACTTTGTCTAGCAGGCAAAAGCAATTATGCTTTGTTAATGAGTAAGCTCTGCCAAAATATCTATTTATTAAAAAAAATACTGCACATGGTTAAAACATATTTCCTTGTTTCAGGGCCACCTGGATCAATGAAGGACCGGTAATACGCAATGCTTGAGTTAATGCAAGGATGCATTGAACGTGCAAATAGTTCTGGGTTCTGTGCAACAGTCAGCAACAAAAGCAATAGTAAAACATAGCAACGTTGGTACGTTGCTCGGGAAATCACCCGAGATGCACATTTGAGATTTCAGTGCAGCATTTCATGTTATTGATAAAGAATTGTTATGGCTTTACATCACCTGGCATGACATTGTTAAAGAGCTACTTCAACTGAAGTTGACGCTGTCATCCTGAGCTGCCGACAGTACTTTTCAACTGGACTCTGCATTGTGGCCCTCACATGGGCATCAAACCCACCCTCACATGGGCATCAAACCCACAACCCCTGGCGTTGCAAAGGCCGTGCGCTTACCAAGCAAGCCACAGGGATTAAAATGAATAGACTACAATTAAATGAATAAAGACTGCAATTATAAATGAATAAAGACTACAATTATAAATGAATAAAGACTACAATTATAAACTAATAAAAACTACAATTAAATGGACCATTTTTACCACTTTTGAATCACAGTGTTCACATTAATGAATGTCTCGACATTATGAAACTTGGCAGTTCTGTTTTCTGGGTCATAGAACAACACCTTTTGGTGGCCGGACCCTTGGACTACTATCCCTGTTTGGTCCTCACAAATACAGTAAAAGAAGGAAACTCCAACCCTTTTCTCTTTTTGCATCTCCATCTCTTCCCATCTCCATCTCTTCCCATGTCCGTCTCTTCTCATTGTCATCTCTTCCCATCTCTATCTCTTTTCATTGTCATCTCTTCCCATGTCCATCTCTTCCCATGTCCATCTCTTCTCACTGTCATCTCTTCCCATCTCCATCTCTCCACCTGTCAGTCTCTCTCAGTCCACCTCTCCACCCATCAGTCTGTCTCAGTCCACCTCTCCACCCGTCAGCATCTCTGTGTTCATCTCACTGTCCCTCCGTCAATCCATCCAGCTGTCTATCCCTCCATCTGTCCCTCAGTCCATCTGTCAATTGATTGCTACGGTTACCCAGACTGCTGCGAGGTTCATCAATTGTGTGCTGATGACCAAGCATTAACCCCACGGTCGAGCCTCTGAGGGATTCTGGGATTGAGAAGGACTGAGAATGACACCATGGAATCACCTCAAGAATGAAGTCATGTTCTGATTCCAAGCATTGCAGCAAAGCACTTCCAAGTGGTGTCTGTTTAACAATAAGCACTGCTGTGCAGTGAAGACTTTCTACTGCAAGGTTTTTCCCAAAGCAAATTTTTTGGTTTATTTTTGGTTTGTTTTGTTTTTACGAACAGCAGAGAACCGATCACTAACCTTGTTTTTGGCATCCACCAGATTCTCTCCATTCCCCTATTCTTCTAGTCATAGTTATGATCTGCCAGGTCTCTCTCCTTCCTTCCATCAGATTTCCTTCCTCCATAATTACCTCTTATTAATTTTAAATGAGGGCCTTAACGCCCTGCATGATTGTAATACAGACTGTTAATGTAGGAGCTAATTTATGGGTGGGGTGGAGGAGGGGTGGAGGGATGGAAGGATGGAGGGATTGATGGAGGGATGACTGAACGGGTGTCCTCCATCATGAAATCATTAAGGACAGGGTGCTCACGCCCGTCCCCACTCCATCACGCGCAGACACGCTCGCATTTAAAAGGGGCTGAAAATTGGAGGTACAAAACAGTGCTGGGAGAGAGAACTGTGTGTCTGGGCCAAAAAGAAAGAAACAGAGAGATCTTCTCAACGTTTTCTCCATCTCCCCTTCGCTCCCTCTTTTCTTCCATCCTCCCATCCCTCTCTCCCTTGTCTCTTTGTGTGCCCCCTCTTTCAGAGCCTTTCAGGGGACTGAGTGGGGCTTGGAGACTCTGAAGTGTCTCTGCCGATGTGCCCCTGTCTGCAATTCACCAACTGTGTGTGTGTGTGTGTGTGTGTGCCCGAGCCTGCAATTCACCAATTTCTCCGCTAATTAGCCTACAAAGGCGACCAGTGGGGGCAGAAGAGGGGAGGGGGGATGAGAGCGAGGCAGAGAGGGGGTGGAGGATGACGAGTGGAAGAAGGTTGAGGGGAAGAGAGGCGTACGGGGGGTCTGGGCCTGGGGGGGCGTCGGGGCTGGCACAGCTGAGACTCATGGCACACAACCAGGCTGAGGAGAGGTGGAGAAACAGACAGAGAGAGGTGTGTGAGTGTGTGTGAGTGTGTAGGATTGGTTGCAGCTGTATCTCACCCTATCTTGCCCCAGAGACTGGTCACAGCCCGCCCAGTCCGCCTCCCTGTTTGGCTGCTCACTGCTCGCCTGGCATCCTCCATGCCACATATCACCAACAGGGCCTTCCAAAAAGACAGGCTGGTTGGCTGGGTGCCCGGGAGAGCGCCGGAGTGTGCCCGATGGGTGTGTGTGTCAATTTGTGCGTGTGTGTGTCTCTGTGTATGTTTGTGTGAGAGGGTGTCTGTTTTTTCTGTGACTTCAAGCAGGAGATGCCAAACTCTTCGTAGGGATTCAACCATGAGGTTGTGGTGGAAAATGACCCTGGAATAAAGCAGACTTTCACCCACTCAGGACCAAGATGCCAAGCCATTGACTCCCTAGTTGCTGTAACAGATATTAGATACATTTGTTGTGGAACAAGCTTTTTTCCTAAATAATATTACTGTAGTAATGGTAAACACATTACAGCAGCTTTACATTATATTCTTCAGAAATCTATCGGTTTGTTGAAGCTATTAATGACCATTGATGGTGAGGGTAAATTCACTAAGGGAGCCAATATATTAAAAATGTGTTACTCATAGTGCTTAAGTACACCACTGTATGGCAGAAACTAGAAGACAGTCACACAGTGTTGGGAAAAAAAATCCCAAAAAATCTTACATGTTTTTTTTCACACAGGCTGTATGTGTGGCACAATAAGGAACACTTTTTGGGTTCACAATTCTTGTAAAAAAACAATGACATTCTCCTCTTCATGTTACTAAAACAGCTTGATGTCATAAACAAAATGCTAATAGAGTTTGTTCTATGCCCTACTGGCTAGATGAAGCAAACGTTAGATGGCTAACTTAACCTCTACATCATAGCAATTTAGCAATGAGCTGAACTTCAACTTCCATTGTCTCACAGGTCCTGGGCACAGTGTAGGTAATAATTAAATCACTGGCCATCACGTAGAATTAGGTAAAACTAGAAGTCCATATCCCTTCTGCCATCCATGGCTATTTAGAAAAGAGCATATTTTAGCTAGCTAGCTAATGAAGGAAAACAACATTACCAACAAGGTCTGTTTTTGTCAGTGATGTTTTGATTTTGATGTGACTTGATTGGTTTGAAGCTGTTTGTAAAGAAGATTCCCTCCGGGGGTGTTTTTTTTGCACAAGAACTACCCACGGTTGAGCTCAGCTCAAAGCTAAGGCAAATCCTTTTTTACAGAGGCCAAATATGAATTGTCTATAATCAATCATGTGTTAATTTAAGTACAGCAGCAACATGTCAAAGAGCATGAAATTCATAGGCTACTGAGACACAGAAGTGAGGTTTTGCGCCATTGGATAATCTCCAGTGTAATTAACTTAAATTAAGAAAGAAGAGAGACAAAACGAAAGATAAATTGTTAATTGAGTTTTAGTTTTTATTGATCATATTTTTGGAGAGGCCAGTATGCCCTTGGCTTTCATGGCCAGTGCTAATGACCAGCTTAAAATCATTGGTCCTGAACCTTTAATGATTCTGAGATGCTGTGTTGCAGCACCAGAGAAATGTTGTTTGTGACTTTTTACCGGAAGACTGGTTATTAGCTCTGATTGAACAGTGGCCTTAGGCTGTGAATGAGCTAGTTTCCCCTGGTACAGTACTACTAATAGATGGATGCACCAGACAGGTGTCAGCCTTTTACATCTCCCCTGCTATAGTCACTCATAGACTATACTCTGAGGAGAGAAGGAAGGAGAGGATTCATTTGCTTCATGAACTGTAGATCTTCTGGGCTGAGATCCATATTTGGTAAAGCGCTGATGTCACCCTAACCAATTACTTAACTTGTTTGTTTAGTTTTTTTTTTAAAGCCCTAGAAGCATACTGCATCATGGAAAAAAAGTAAAGTACAAACTATGTTGTTTTTTGGTGAAATTAAATGTACTAATGTCAAATAGGAAAAACTGTGTTTAAAAAACATCTTAATATTGCAAATGGATTAACTTGTTGTTATATTAAAAAAAAAAAACCTCAATGCTGTAGATGACAAGCAATGACTAACAAAACAAGCTAGCCAATTAGCCCTGTTGCCCCAAGCTATTAAGCTAATAATGTTATAGCAGCTTACTAGCTTCATCCTGTTGCTTGAGCAGGCCGGTTCCCGACACAACCAACAACGAAAACGGTTTTATGAATTAAGAGTACTGAAATGATGACGTAACACCTTGCTATCTCACTGAATCCGATTATGTCATAATGATGTGTGATTTCTTCAGCGGTTACATTGAAGGAACTGGATTTCGACCTGTTTTAGATACATTTTTTCGGTTCCTTCAACATTGTTTGCTTTCCTTGACTAGTTCTTTTTTTTTTAGAATTTCTTTTTCTGGCCAGCAGTCCCAGCCCCGCAGTCTGTCAAGCCAGACAGCTACTTCTGCAATATTTGAATGGCTACAGTATAGACATCTGTACAACTTTGTATGAAGATTCAATCATGGGGGTGGTATCAGAAATCAAACACACAGAGGAAACTAATGTCACTGCCTTTCCGCTAGTGCTTGATTTTTCATTGGTATCCTACCCACCCAAAGTTTAGGCCAGCCTACCAAAATTCGTGATTTGTAGTGTGAGTTGTTCATCTGAGTGAGAGAACACTCAGCAGCACACGTTTTTTTTTCTCCAATTGCTGAAAGTGCAAGAAAAGCTAACATTGTTACCAAGAATTGTTTGATTACCCAAGGTCATTTAACTCAAGACTAAGCCCAGCTAGGTATGAAATGGATCTGCATGCTTTCTAGCCAAGACTGCAATATTCTGTAAGGTGGTGTTCCTGCTGCCATGGCAGGTCAGTAACACAGAACTGCACAAGCGTCATCACATAGGTACCAGTGTGACATAAAAAAATTAAAATAAGTGACATCATATTCAGTGTTGGTTGCCAGCTAATTAGTCAATTAGTGTTAAGAACTGTAATCCCAAATGGCGTTCGATAGGGGGGCTGCCTTCCGTTAGCCAGTAACAGGTGCACAGAACTGTACTAGAATGCTGTGTAAAAGTGTTTAATTTGACGTGTCAAATCACAGAAATCTGTTAAAGAATGTGTGTTCACACTGTTCAAATGGCCTACCTTAATATTGGAAACATAAAAAACTTTAACTTGCAGTGAACTCATTGTTCTAAATAAAAATAGAAATTCTGATAGATTGTTTTGGGGTTTAAAGAAATTGTTACAAACTTGTTTTTAAAATGTGTTCTGTTTTTAGGGCCAAATTTGAGCACATTCTAAGATTCTGATTAATGGAGATTAATTACAGATTATTATGCAAGTTTCACAATTAATAATTGTAATTGTTTCACTGCACTACTATATATAATTTGGTATATTAAATTATTGTTACCCTGATCAAAATCAAACCAAAATAAAAAAGAATGAGGTATAGCTGCTTGGCACAAATTAAAGGAAAGGTTTTGGTTTGGTTGGACAGGGCATAGAGAAGTGTTCTCTATGAGGCTTGTGATGATCATGCAGCCTGTGTGAGAGAGAAAAGAGGAGTGTGAGAAAGACAGAGAGAAAAAGACGAGAAGAGCGACAGAGAGAATAAGGACAGAGAGAGAGTGTGGAGAGGGGTGGGGGGAGGGGGGGGGGTAAAAGGTGTGTGTGAGAGAGAGAGACAAGGAGAGAATTGGAACAAATGAATATGAATGAAAGGCAAATCTATCAGAAACACGCCTCCTTTAAATAACCCCCCCAACCACCCTCCCTTGTTCCTCTCCTCTGCTCTCATCCCTCCATCCATCCCTCCCTCCCTCTCTTCTATGTTATACTTTATTCTCCAATGCGAGGTGAATTTAATAAATATATGCAAATGTGTGCTGTGGAATATGACGGCTCTAAATCAGCCACGGATGTTCTTTGAGCGCCGCAGAGATTGAGGCTGAGAGCTGACCCTAGGTTAATCATTTTTCACTTCCCTATCGCATTCAATTCTGCTGCTGCTGCCTGTGTGTGTGTGTGTGTGTGTGTGTGTCTGCGTGGGGGAGGGTGTGTGTGTGTGTGTGTGTGTGTGTGTGTGTGTGAGTGTGACTGTGTGTCTGCGTTGGGGAGGGTGTGTGTGTGTGTGTGTGTGTGAGTGTGTGTCTGCGTGGGGGAGGGTGTGTGTGTGTGTGTGGGTGTGGGGTGTGTGTGTGTTTGTCTGTGTGTGTCTGAGAGTGCGTATGGATGGAGTGGTGAGGTTGTATTTATGTGTGCCTGTGTGAGTGTCTGTGAGTGTGAGAGTGAACATCAGCTACAGGCGTTTGCCTGTATGTTCACCTAAATATAAACAATGTTGTTCTCACAGCTCATCTCAGTATTCAGTGTTCGTCCAAAGGTAGACAAACGTTTGTAGGTGAGGTAAAAACTTGAAACGGTTAAAGGTCAAGGGTCAGGGCTAGGTGTTAAGGTTAGGGCTAAGAGTGCGGGCTAGGGTTAGGTGGTAAGGGTTAAGATTTGATAAAGGCTAAGTGGAAAGTGGCAGCATATATACTCAACATAACATTTGTCTTTATCCATAGACTGGAACCCACAACTTTTGCAAAGACAATATATAGACACTGTGTTTACCTGGATAAACATTCAATGTAGACATTGATCTTGTGTAATTTGATTCAAATTAAAAATGTGTGTCCCGTCCATGTGTGTCTCTATTGCTGAGCAATATGTGAATGTTTGTGTGCGTTGGTTATCAAGTAAAGGACCAAGGCACCTTAGAAAAAGTCCAGGATATTTACGCAAGGCTCTTATTTGAACCATGGTCATAATATTATGATCTCTGAAATGGCAAACAGAATTTCCCTGCAGAAAGGATGGTGATTGTAGTAGGGAAGCCAGCTGAGCTGGTATTTAGTTCACAATCTCCATTTATCAGTCCTAGCATATAACAGAATATATTATGTTCACTAGAAGTCTGAAATTTACTGATTTGTATTTACTGCATTATAACACTGATTCTGATTCCAAATCCAATTCTATTTCAGCAGTCTCAGCATATACTTTGACATACAAACATACATATATATAAATATATATATATATACACACACATATACACACATATTATATATATATATATTATACTTTTGACCCTAAATAAAGTATACTGGACTGTTTGAACGTCACCTGGTACCACTAACAGATCTCAAGAGCACAGGTAACTTCTTCTGACATGCCACTAATGTTGATGGTCAGAAAAGAATGGCAAGAAGAAAGCAGAGATGAAATAAGCAGTGTTTATCTATTAAAAGTGTAGAAATTGTATAATAAAAGATAAAAAGTTGCACACACTTTGCCACTCCTCTTGCTATGAACCCCCTGCCAAAATGCTTGTCTGTGCTCACTCTAAATGATCTGAGTTCTAATCAAACATCATTTATTCTCTACCTTGCCCCTCCCTTGCCCCATCCCATGGGACCCCCCCACCCAGGGCTTGTCGCCAAGGCAACCAGCAGCTCATTTCTGAAGTGTCAGTTTGCATTATTGTCTTCACGCTTTCTAGTGATAACCTCAACGCCTCTCTTCAGCTCTCTGTTCTCTCTCTCTCTTTCCTTCCATTCTCTATTTTTTTCTCCATTTTTATTTTCTTGTCTGTTCTTGCCCTCTTATTTTCTCTCTCTATTTCCCTTCATTCTCTCCCCTTTCTCTCTGTTCTGTCTCTCACTTCCTCTCGTATTCTGTCACTACCTCTCACATTCACACACTGTCATCCTTCTTCCACTCTTTCTGTCACTCTGACTCCATAGTTCTCTCTGACTCTCTATATCCAACACACACATACATGTGCATGAACCCACACCCGCCATGTTTGTTGATATATATGTGTGGCCATGCATGCAGATGTGCAAGTGGGTCTGAATGATTTCAGAAAAAGAGGAAATATGAGAACGGTTGACAGAAGATGAAATGAACGTTCCCTAAAAGGTGTCAAAACGATCTTACTGTAAAAGAGATAAGGTTCACACAGTTATGAGTGAGAAAGACAGGCAACATGGTAAAATGATATCAACACATTGGTAATTTACATTTCAGTGATTTAGCGGATGCTCTACATAAGGTAAGTTTTACAGTCGGCTAACTTTCAACAAAAAGTGTATGTGATATTTTTTTTCGATTATTTTTTAAAAGTGGGAAGTATGTAGTAATACAAGCTAACGGACATTAGCCTTTGCTCAGAGAAGTAGCGTTAACATGATTTTACTGCAGCAGAGAGAACATGATTCATCCAGGGATCAGGGGGTGGTGGTCCAACATTAAAGGCGACTTTAGTAAGTTCAGCCCTCTAGTGTCTACGACAGAATCAGCAGAACAAATATTTTTTTACAGCTGTTGATAGCCTTAGCAGCTAACTAGATAATATCAAGTTAGCTTGGAAATCTGGCTAACGCTATACAATTTGTGGTTTGGTGTTCCCGATCTTATAGCCTATACTGTGGTATAACTATTTTTCTTAGGCTAGTGGCACTGGACAAATATATAAAGGACAGCTTACTAGTTAGATAGCAATCCCTATATATATTTGAGTTCTCTACAGCACTATCACAATTCCTTTGAGAGAGTTAACACTACACAAACACAAGCATGGCAACAGATCATGGTGAAATGTTACGTGTGGACACTGGCTTGTGCGAGCAAAATTATACATCACCAGGAGGGAACATGCCATGACTTGCCACCATAAAAGTTGTTGCGACTGTGCAGTTTGGCTTGAGCGAGCAAGGTTATACAAACTAAACTGACCCTGCAAAGCAGATGTTTAGCCAAGGTCCAACGATATCCCGCATGTTAGGACGCTGAGTGCTAACAAATATGAATATTTACCTGGACGACCAACATAACTAACTGATTAGCTGGATAGCCTGAAGTTGTTAAGTTATTATCAGGTCATTCTCTATCGCTTCAACTAAATAACTGTATTTACCCTACAGGTACAACCACATACAAACCAGCCATTCTTCAAGAGAAATATCCAACCTAGGGTTACAGTTATCTAGGGTTACAGTTGTATTTGATTTACAATAATCAAAGGAGACAGGTCAGCATAAAGAAATTGTATTATAATTTATTATTTTCTGACCATGCTCGGTTTAGGTGAGTGGTTTCCTTACAGTATTTACTGGTTTAACAGGTTCATAGATCTATGTATAATATTTACATGTTTAACATGTCCATAAGTCTTTCCATGTACAATAAATACAGGTTTAATATGTCATTGGATCTGTCCATGTACAATATTTACAGGTCTAGTTTAGATGCTACTAGATTTATTCAGTTTCAGACATAGCTCTATTCATTGACATGCTGCTGTCCTGCAAATCAAGAGAAGTATTAGGAGTTTGTTTAAGCAGTGTGCAGTGTGAGTATTGTTGTCTCTTCTGGATGTGTTGTGCCATGATGGCCACCATTTGGTGCACCTATCCATTGCTTCCATGATTTGTTGGCATGGGTCCTCTGAGTTCCTCAAGGCCTTTTTCACATCATTTTTTTTATGTCCGCATAGAGGTAGGGCTATGTTAGGAAAGCTTACACATCCCTTGCTCCTTAGTCTATTCAGCAGTGCTGGGTGGTCTCCATGTAATTTGGCATAGTTGCGTTCACTACTTATGCCTGTAGGTGAAACAGAAAGTCAGTCATACCTATGTGTTTGCTTGAAATGTTCTGCAGCTGGTCCTGATTCAGTTTCCATTTCATGGACAACAATCTCCACGGGCTCTGTTGAGACGGGATTGGGTCTGATGGCGTCAGTGCACTCAATCAGCATTTGCGCCGTCTGTCTGACATTCTCAAATTGACTGATGGCAATTAGCTTTAACAGGCCTTTGCAAGAGGGTGGGTAGCTGAGAGTGCATGGTGTTGTTATCATTGGTTGAGACAACGCCTGTGAAAACATTTTCCAGTGGTGGACCTGGGTTGCAGGTATTAAGTATCTAGTAGGGGTCAGCTGGAGGGAAAAAAGTTGTGAAAGCCTCGCTCTGATTGTCCCGTGCAGGGCTCAAACCAGTAATCCGCTGAACACAATGACAACTGACACCCAAGGAGCTTAGTTACCATCGCCTCGCAAAAGCCGCGGGAAACAACTACTTCAAGGTCTCAAAACAAGTGACATAAATGATTGCAATGCCATCAGCGCCAACCACAGCACTAACTGACTAGCCATTTCACACCCGTTACACTCAACTCACTTTGGCCTCCTCCTCTGCAATAACTCCGGCAACTCGGTCATGGCTAGAAGGGATACAGTTCACGCAAGTGGCATCACTCTTCCGCTGTCACGGTGGGTATAAGGAGTCAGAGTCAGGCGCAGGATTGCGATGAACACAACAGGTTTATTGCCAATGGAACAACACACTCGGAGGAGACTGAACCTCTGGTAAAGGGCTGCTATAGCGCAGCATGAACAAACAAAAGAGGAAATAACGGGACACTTCCTAGAAATAGAGCAACAGCTATACAGCTACTCTGAAGTCTATACAGAGATTGTACTATCACACACATAACAGAACATTCGTAATACAGCACAAAAACATGGGGAAACAGGGAACAATTATACACGTATTGATGAGGAAATGGGAACCAGGTGCGAGTCATGAAACAGGACAGTCCAGGGGGGCGTTCAAGATGGTTGGGAAACGGTGGTAACTAAAAGGCCGGTGACGTAGATTGCAGGAGCTGTGACAGGCCAGGGGATGGATCAGCCCCAGAGGGAGACGTGACACCCGCAAGTGTTTAAAAATCGCCTAGCAATGTATAGGGACTTGGGAGAATATTCCCAATCATTCTGTTTTGATAAAAGTCATTATTTTATTTTCCCCTACAACATGTAGACATTAATGTTGTAGTTGTAAGTTCTAATTTTCTTAATATTGGCTACACTAAAGTTAGTAACTTTTGTCAATTACTGCATACAGCAGTGCTGCAAGAAGTGGGAGTAAAGAACACTTTGAATCTCCCGACTAAGTAGATTGTATAGCTGACATCCAGTGGCAACAGCAAATAATGTTGTAAACAAGTACCAAGTAATTTTTCTTGTACACTGCTATCTGACCGAAATATGTCTTTTTTTAAGTTGGCCTTGTGAGCTACCACTGGTGGGTATTGTTGCGGCACCAACATTTTTAACTGCCCAGTGGGAAGCTACCCACCGTCTGTAAGCACTTCGGTGCAACAATGGTCCTGTCCCTATATCCGCACTACGCCCTAAGGTGTTCCGTGAAGTGCACACTTGTTGAAAGTGCACTTAGCGGCGTTAGTGCGCAAGAGCCCGAAGCTGTTAAGGGCAGAATTGGGACAGTTCTACGGTCGCCACTCTTCCCGGTTGTCCGACCTGCGCCAAAACCACCATTTTGCTTCCCCATTGGTTAGATGTTCGAAACGTCACGACACTACAGGGATTCTGGGTAATAGCCTATAGCAAAGTCAGGTCTGATGCACACTTGCGGAAGGGGTGCATTAAGTGCACAAGAGGGCGCTGATGATCACTCCTGGAGAACAACACTACAGAATTGGGACACACTACAGTCTTGCACCCCTTGGCGAGAACGCGCAATTGAGGGGCACATGTGCGGATATTGGGACAGGACCAATGTGCTCTGGTCAGTCTCAACAGCATAATGAATCTCAGGGACATTAATATTATATTATTTTGGTATACCCCGCTAGAAAGGATAATATTTCAACCAAGAGCAGTTACCTAGCAAGCTTAAAGACGCTTTCGCGACATTTTCGTAATTAGTGAACTGCCTTTTAACCTCCTATTTTAGGTGTGGCTGTGTGTTCATATCTTTACAATATATAAGTAGAATCACTATCTTACTTCGGTTGCCCATTCAAGTCAGATTTCCATAGGCATTTGCCTATTTAAGCAAAAACTGTGTAACATAATATTACGTGGTCACTGAAGTGTTACAGTAGGAATGTTGATTGCCACCCACGTCATGGTTGTGAGGTGCGCAGTTTGTGCAATTATAATCAGAGGAGAAATTCTTTCAACATTTCGAGTTGCTGAAAACATGCACTAGCTCAAGTAGCCATTTCCTTGAGATTGTTATATTATTAATTATAACTTTATATGAAGCTCTGATGAGTTATATACAGACATGTTCTTTAGTTTTACATCCTGCTAGCTACTATGAATAAGCATGTTTCAAGTAAAATATTAAAAAATAGGATCTAATATGTTTACTAAAAACAATTGGAGTTATGTAAGAGTATTTAGAAATGTTTAAACTGCAGTTGGCGTATATGACATCATTTGTTTCAAGCTGCTCCTTCATTATTAGCTTGTGGAGTTGTTTCAGTATTTTGAGGTAAAATCCAAACTTCTGGATTAATTATCATTATTGCCACAAATGTAATGTTTGAACTGTTATTAACTAAAGCTAGATTAGCTATAATTAATCCAGAAATTAATTAATTCAAACACAAATACATGTGTAGCATAGTTCTTGTAGCAGTTTTTCTGCTGCAGCCATTTTGTGTTTTCAGTGAAGGAATAAAAGTTGTAATTGTGGTTGACTATATAGAAAATATGAATGGAATCTAATTTCTAGAGTTGGATATGAATTTTGTACAACTGTGTGCAGATCTATTATTTTTTGATCGAGTTCAAAAATATTGAACTTGATATTGATGTCAAGTCTGTCCTTGCGAGTACACTCTGGAGGGAAGAACTGGAAGCCACGTGGTCAGTTGGTTCGGACCCCCTTTCACGCAGAGTGCTGAACCTTTGGATTTCTACTTCTGCGTAGAAATCCAAACTGTGTAAAAAATATTGTTTTATCCTAGATATTTTAGAGAAAACAAGAGGCTATTTTATTTTGGAACTTAAATTTAAATTAAGTTCCAAAATAATTTACTTTAAATTATCTAAATTTAAAGTAAATTTCTTTAATAGAGCTCTAATTCATTTCATTTCTTTTGGGCATGATTGAAAAAACAAGTGTCAAATATTGTGTGTGTCAGAGAGATTTGAATGGGATTTTACTATGGTGAATTGTCCCATAAATGTGCTGGCTGTTCTATGTTTATACACTAGGTCTCCTGTAGTGAGTCATTCGATTTTACTGCTAAGAACCTAGGTCTTGATTTCTAGTGCCAATCTGTTGTAAATCATCATCAGAGGTGCTACATGTGCTCTACAAAGTGGTTGGCTACATTTGGTTTAAAAGCATTAAAATCAGACTCATACAGACGCAAAATCAAGTGAGTGAGTGAGTGAAGCCACATCTATCCTTTGTAGGACCACAATCCATACTCACTGAAAACCATTTCTACAGTTTCAATAGAATTTATACCACTTACAGTATTAATATATCATACCTTTTAAATGACGAAGAATTGTAGCTAACGGAACTTGAACTATTACTGGGTAAATATAATTTGTTCTTTGAGATTATCTGACAAATATGGCAAATATGAAGCAAGATTGGACCATATTGTCACATATTAGTGGAGTCCAGCAAACACGATGCCACTTTAGTTCAAAGTTGTCGCTGATGCACACTTTTCAGAAATGCAACCTCTCATTGTGTCTCCAAAATGCACTCTTCTATCATTGTCTTTCAGGGCCTGTCATTCAGTGTTTTGGTTGGGTTTCCTGTTCTTGTGTTGGACAACAGGACTGCTAGTAGCAATGGGCATTTTAAATTACCATGCAATATTCCTCTATTAAGAGCATGATGTGATCTCTTCCCATTCAGAACTCGCTAATTTATTTGAAAAAAAATTGTTTGGCTTCATAACTTCCTGATCGTTAGTACAGCTTTCAGCATGGATGTTATCTCTGGCACTCTGTGCAGGTCGAATAATTATGACAGCAAAGTCACGGTGACCAGGTAGGCTAGCGTGTTGTCAGGTATAAAGCTGCGTGTCAGCTTACAATCAGACTCATTATCTTCTCGCACGTAACTTGTGTTCACTGCAAGTTACTTCTCCGCTGAATCCGCTACAGATACATCTTCGCTTGTCTGAGGTAGGTACTCATTTTCTTTTGAATTTTCTGTGACCTGAGAATCAGGGAGTGTTTCGCTCTTCAAGGCTTAACTTGCCAGCAATTCCTATCTATACTGAAACCTTCAAGTTTACCGTTGTCTCGAACTAGCTAGGCTACCTTAACTAGCTAGATCTGTTTAAGGCCATTACTACAGTAGACGTTCCAAATGTGTTCTTTGGGTCTGCCACAGTTCTCGCTTGGATTTCCTAGCTCTGCTGTGGTTAGCTAGCTGTTTTTCGGCAAAGCTACCATAATTAATGACTCGGTGCCGCGACTTGGCATCCGTAAGCCCACCAAGCAACAGTTAACAAGATCAACGGTCCTCCTGCGTTCAACAGCAACGGTCGTGTCTGTCTGTTAATTACCTGCTCCACAGCGGTTGTCACAGCTTCTAGCAACTCTGTGACTGTGAGAACACGTGGCGAATTAGCTTGGCTAGCTACTAGCTCCCGCCATATTATGGATACAATGCTTGCGTTTCACACATGTTCTTCATGCAGAGCTAACCTCTAGGCTGATGACAGACATGATTTGTGCCCTGTATGCCTAGGGGTGAGTCATCTCTGAGATGCTCTATCGGATCCCTGCACCAGCTGTAGTATTTTGCCTCTGGCAGTGAGGCAGGATAGACTGGCCCCAGTGGAGAGCCTTTGTTTTGGGGATGATATTACTCTCTCTGACGTTGTTTGCCCAGATAGGCCTTGTTTTTGAAATGTGGCAAACCACAGGACATGGTGACCTCTCCCCCACGAAAAAGGACCAAGGATAAGAGTCTTGTTCGCAAGGTTGACCATAACAGCTGTGATCGAATCTCTTAAGGCTCTTCTGAAATCAAGCGGTCCTCCTACTCCAAGCCCACTCACACACACACACACCCGACAGAGAGGATGGTGATGAAGTGGATGACAGGATGTCCACTTGGGCATATAACAGCAGGTTCATAGGTCAAGAGGATAACTTTACAGGAGAACCATCACAGACTGTTGGTCAATCCAGTCTTAATGGCAAGGACAGGTCTGAGAGCTCTGCACATGGCTCAGATTTCTTATTTAATATTCATATTTATTAATATTTAGTATTAATAAACCGTTCAGTGTGCCTCCTTCACCTGCCTACTTGGCAGAGCTGCAGAGATGCTGAACTGACCACCGCTCTCTTTCACACCATAGCTTACCCATAGTACCCATAGTAGGACACTGGCTGCTATGTGAGATGCAGACCAGCATGGCCTCACTAATCAGCTGCGGATCACTGCATTACATCCCTGGTTCTCTCACCAGAGAAGCCCTTACAGATGAGGCCCGTTGCCCCAGACCTCACTGCTGAGTCACGGACGACCTCCTTTGTCATGCCTCTGACACTGCTGCACACATAGCTCACATTGGCAATTCCTTATCAGTCCTATTGATGGCTCATGCAAAAATGCTTGAACCAGAGCTTTTTGATTGTGAGCTCTGCAGCATGAATGATGCCGTTCTTCAAGCCTTCGGACTAATGATGAGGGAGCTGGGTAGATTGATGTCCATCCTGACGGTGACTAGACACCAATGCCGCGTTTCCACTGGTGCTTTACCCCGGTACCAGGGCTACACCGGTGATTTATGCTAATGTTGGCTCCAGACTTTTCTGTTTCCACTCTACATTTGGTACCAAGGACTTAAGGAGGGGCTCAGGTGGGGAGGGAGGAGTAAACTATCAACGCGATTTGGTTTTCCGGTTACGAAAAATAAAAGGCAATATTTTTCTGGTAGCAAAATAAACAATAATGGCATGCTCAGTTTGTTTACAATATGGCATTTGAACGTAAGTAATAAAATTAATTTCTTCCTCAAACTCCTCTGCAACCGGCTCCTTCTGCACCTACACTTGTGACACTGCAACTAAACCAGTTTTTTGTCAAAACTATCTACCATTAATAGAAGGATTTGGGAGAATTCTGAGATATTTCTGTGTTGTTATATGTTCTGCAGGCTACGTCTCATTCTCAGCGCTCCGTTTTTCTGTTGAGTCAATGGCATCGTATCACCTTCGATTGGTCCAACTCTTTCCATTCTGAGTCTTTGCTTCCCTGTACTGTTGCTTTATTTTTCTTTATTTTATCAGGGATCTGTTTGTTAGATTGGATGAAAACCATTATGAAAAGCCTAAAGCAAACAATACACATCGCCAATCGAATAGAACAACATGCTGTGTTTTCACACCACGTAACACGTCAATCCGCAAACCCTGCCCTAAGTCCTAAAGTCCGGGGCTTGGCACCAAGTAAGTGCCGGGCTATTCGGCCATGGCCTAGTGGCCGACTTGCCCTGGCCTGTGTCAGTGGAAACAGAAAAAAATCTGGACTTTAGGGTAAAACACCAGTGTTTGGCACCAGTGGAAAGTGGTCTGGCTAGCCCAGGCCCCCATGTCCGATGTCTCTTGACGGACACTTCGCAGCATTCCAGTTATACTGGGCCAACTGTTTGGACCTGCCGCAGAGTGTGCCCTGGAGTGCAGGCAGCAGATGAACCCACCCCTTCCACTATTAGACCAACAGGGCAGAGCAGCTGCCCCAGGACTAGCCCAATGATGTAGGAGACTTAATGGTGAGCCTTGCTGTTCTCGGTGAGGTGTAGGAGACCACAGGACCAGCAACATACCCAGGGCCAACGGGGGCCTGGCCAGTACCAGCGCCCACCC
Source organism: Esox masquinongy (assembly GCA_016801175.1). Lineage (NCBI taxonomy): Eukaryota > Metazoa > Chordata > Actinopteri > Esociformes > Esocidae > Esox > Esox masquinongy. The sequence continues at coordinate 7,466 of JACXGI010002513.1, read as the reverse complement.
CCCAAGGCTAAGAATAAAACACGCGAGAAACTGAGGGCCTGGGGCCGGCCTTCTGAAAATTTTCCCGACAACATCTGACCTACTGGGCAAACCATGTCAGACCCCTGAGTTCTAATAACACTTTCCACAGGGTACAGGTTGCAGTTCTGACGCCGGCCCCCTCCATCATCGTCAGAGACCTCTTGAAGGCTCGAACCCTTGCCCGGGAGGTTATCACCCTCCTAGGGACGGAAGCAATAATGAAAGTCGACCCACTTGTACATCACGATGGGTTCTACTCAACATATTTTCTGGTACCAAAAAAGGACAGAGGCTTCCGTCCAGTTCTGGATTTAAGACGTCTGAATTTGTTTATGAAAGTTCTCCCCTTTCAAAGGCTGCGAACAGTCGATGTTCTTCAGACCACAACAGCCGGGGAATGGTTCACATGTCTGGATTTACAGGACGCTTATTTTCATGTGCCGGTGTGTTCGGAACACGCCAAGTACCTTCGTTTTTCCTACAATGGTCAGTCATATCAGTTTACCGTCCAACCTTTTGGCCTTTCGTTATCTCCTAGAGTTTTCACAAGATGCGTCAGTGCAACACTGAGCCACCTCCAGCTGCAAGGAAAAAAGATACTGCCATATCTTAACGACTGGCTGATTTGTGCAACTTCTCGAGAAAACGCAGTAGCGCATATAGTTTTGACACAGACCCACATCTCAATAAATGACCAAAAAAGTTCTTTCCTACCAAGCCAATGAGTCATCATCAGGATAACAATTGACTCTCCAACCATGAAAGCCTGTCCACCCAGAGAACGTATGGACAACATTGTACATCTCTCCCGACACTTCCAGCGAGGGCCGCAGTGAAGGCGTGAATGCTGCTCCAGAAAATGGGCATGTTAGCTTCCTAAGTCCTCTAGGTCTGTTGAAGCTATGTCCCCTTTAGGTGTGGTTCAACAGATTGCACTTGGATCCCAAGAGAGACCGAGACATTACCGTCAGGATAACGAATACATGCCACTCCGCCCTGTAGCTGTGGGGAGAGAGGAGTTTTCTGCCTAAAGGAGTCCCTTTGGGCTCAATTCCATCAAGACGAGTAGTGGGGACGACAGATGCATCACTGGAAGGGTGGGGAGCTGTTTGTCGACACAGAACGGAGCAGGGTGTATGGTTCTCACAGTGGAGGAAGGAACATATCAATGTTCAGGAACTCCACACAGTGTACCTAGCCCTGAGACACTTCTCACCTCTTCTAAAAGGCAAACATGTCATAAGAATGTATAACACGTCCACAATGTTCCACATCAATCACCAGGGTGGAACAAAATCCCTGAAATCATTGGCGGTAACTTGTCAGCTGCTGACTTGGGCCTTCCCTCAACTGGCATCTCTATGAGCCATTCATCTCCCTGGCAAGGAGAACATAGTGGCAGATTTTCTGTTGCTTCAGAAACGACCCCCTGGAGAATGGAGACTACACCCTCAGGTGCTGCGGATGATATGGGACTGATACGGGAAAGCCAATTTAGACTTGTTTGCTTCGACAGTCCTCACACTGTGCCCTCTGGTTTTCACTCGCGGAGGCAAGCAGCCCCTGGGTACGGATGTGCTCGCCCACTCATGGCCAGTGGGCCTACTGTATGCATTCCTTCCCACTCCACTTATTGCTGCGACACCCCACAGAATCAGTATGACACAACACAGAGTGCTGTTAGTAGCACCTTGATTGCCGGCGAGACCGTTGGTTCTCGACTATCCACCGCCTGTATGTGGGGAGCCGTGGCCGCCCCCATGCAGACAGGACTTGCAGTCCCAGTTGGGTGGCAGAATATGGCATCCCTGTCCCCAGAGATTAAAGCTGACCCGTTATTAACTGGCTGTGGCCCCTTAGTTCTTGAGACTTTACATAACACGAGCACCATCGACCAGAGCACTTTACGCTTGTCACTGGAAACTGTTTACTAGCTGGTGCAGGGACAGTGCACACGACCCAGTAGCCTGCTGTCCGTCCATCATACTGGAATTTCTCCAACAGCTGTTAGATGAGGGACGCTCAGCCTCAACATTAAAAGTATATACATCTGCGATCTCTGCATATCATGAACGAAGGCAACAATGTGGGAGCCCGCTACCTCATTGGCCAATTCTTACAGGGAGCTCAGCGCCTATACCTCCTTAGACGCAATAAGGCACCGTCATGGGACCTAGTCCTTCAGGCTTTAAGGGAGTCTCCTTTTGAGCCTTTGAAAGAAGACGGGAGGAGAGGGCTAACCTCCTGTGCCCAGTGCGCATGCTGCTGTACTACATTAAGCCTACAGCAAGTTTTAGAAGACAGACCAATTATTCATATGCTACAGTGGCAAGAACAAAGGTCTAGCTGTCACAGAACAAAAACTTTCTCACTGGATTGTGGACGCAATCTCCCAAGCTTAACGGGGTGCCGGGCAGACTGGCCCTGCTGGAGTGTGATGCCACTCAACAAGGGGTGTGGCTACATCCTGGGCAGCCCTGAGAGGAGTACTCAGTGAGAAATGCGCTGCGGCTTCTTGGTCAACTCCATGTACATTCTCCAGATTCTACAGCATCAATGTTGCACCCGGTCACATGATGAGCTCAGCTATTCTTCCATTGGCTACATCACAGCTATTAGTGAGTGTTGTGATTCTCCATGACCTTTTTGGTATTAATCATCCATGCTGAAAGCCATACTGACAGTCAGGAAGGTATGAAGTAGAACGGTTACGTTATGTAACTATGGTTCTACGAATTCCTGGATGACCGTCAGTAATGTTGGTCACGCGTAATCTTTGTGCAAGAAGATCCTATAATACTGATTTTAGGCTGACTCGCAGCTTTATACTTGACAGCACATTGTGACTTTGTTGTTATAATTATTCGACTTGCACGAAGCGCAAGGGATAACTTCCACGCTGAAAGCCATACTGATGGTCATCCAGGGTTTCGTAAAACCATAGTTACATATGTAACTTACTTTATCCTGAAAAGAGAGGACTGGCCCAGTCCTGCTTAGTGACGTCCAATTAGGTTGCACGGCGGGTCCTATGGCGCAGAGGGAAGGGAAACCCCATGCAACATGTAAACACAGCAAAGAGAGAGAGCACTAACATGGATATACACATTAAATCATACACAGCTTCTGGGGACTCGCTTTGGCTCGACAGTGCAACTTTTACAACTAGAGTCACTACATGAGCTTTATCCCTTCTAGCCAACAGCTATGCTCAGAACGCCCCACACAGGGCTCAAAGCAGTTATCCTCTGAACACAGTGATGGCTGTTACCCACAAAGCACCGTTACTAATGCCCCACAAGAGACGCTGCCCTTTCAGAGCAAGAGAAACAACTACTTCAAGGTCTCCAACTGATTGAAATGCTACCAGTGCTGACCGCGATGCTAACTGACTGGCCATTTCCCATGCAAGTGACCTTTTATGTCTGATGGGCAGGAGAGCAACACCCCTGTTCCTGTGTTTCTCATTTAAAACCATATTATTTCAGCCGATTTCTGAGATAGGTGCCGAAAGGTCCCTTGTAACTCTGTGGACCTTACTTTCCCACTGAAATGAATTGGGAGCTCAGTTAAATATGGTTATGATTAAAAACTATGATTCAAAACAATGTTCTTAAGTAATGTGAGGTGGAGGAGTCTGGATATTTGATAGTTGGATTTGTTGCAACTATAGTAACAATTCTATCTAACCTGTAGTTGCATAAGGTTAGTCTGACAGAAAAGTGAAATGAGAAAAGTGTGTTTGTCGAGCTAACAAGATTTGATGTAATTAATTTTTCTGTCAGGCTATTGAACCTTTTGCAACTACTGATTAAATACAATATCACCGGAAGTTGCGATCAAAGCTACATGTGGAGTAGAGTTAGAGTTGTAAGAAATTGCACAGTTAACCGACTGACGTCTGCACATTGTGGCATCACAATTAAATTAGTACTACATGAAAAGTGTCTTTGCATGGAGAAAATACATCCTAGTCTTGAGACTTTTATCACACCCCAGAATCGTCCCAAAGGGAAGATTCCAAATTAGAATTCTTGTTTAAAAACTACTTGCTGACATTTGAAATAGGCAGGAATATTTAACAAATGAACACTTTTAAAACAAGTTAATTGGATTCCAGGTGGCCAAATCAGCCAGTAGATGGTGTGCATACTGGTGTGAAAACAACCATCTATATTGTTATGACAAAGTATATTTTTTGTTCAAATGTCCTCGAAGTACACACTTCATCGTCAGATTAAATACTTTCGTCCTTCAACAACCTTTAATCAAAGGCTTTTTCCACTGCCATGTCTGCTATATTCCTGCCAAGAATTGGGCAATTTTTTCAGGCCTTTTGGGGGAGTTATGAGAGGTTATCGGACTGGAAATTTCAGCTGAATCTGTCGACACTTGCATGTTGCCATGGCTACCTGATCCACATGGATTTGAGCTAGAATTGCTATCTTTTCCAAGTTGAACATGGTTCATTTTTAATGCTTACTTTTTGGTGACGTGGTGCATTGGTAAAGAAACCTGAGAATTTGGTTCACCTGAGAATGTGGTTCTTATTGGTATACTGTATACTGTAGCATTAAACCATATGCATCAGATTTTCCACTAGCTGACCACTGTCTGCTGCTGGCTCCTATTGTAGATTAATGAGATGTGCAGGAGGGTGAACTGGTCCACAGTGGTCGCTGGAATCCTCAACCTTCTGGGCCGTGCCACAAAACCATGCTCCTGCGGTAAAATTGATATCCATATTTAAAAACACATTGTTGCTACAGCAATTTGTGTTTGTAATAATGATTTGTTAGTTCATTTTATGAAGAGAGGGGTCCCCCCCAGTAAAATTCTAACTGTCCTTTACTTCATAGCTTGACATAGAAATAAAAAGATAGGCTTGAAATAAAACTCTCCCTTTCCTCTATTCGATAAAAGTAATTGTTGATGGATACTCTTGTGTTAACATCACTATGAATCTTGACTCTCACTAACGAAAAATGAAAAAAAAAACACTCAGCTCCATCTGTTATGATCCTGACCTGATTTGACCACATGGACGATCTCTCTTGTAGAGATACACTTTTCTTCCTTAAAATGATGACACAGCCCCTGTGGATAAACCCTGTGATAACCAGAACCCAGACTCCCCTAAAAAAAGCATTAACCACAAGCACATGTATGCACACACACACATACGTGTGTGTGTGTGTGTGTGTGTGTGTGTGTGTGTGTGTGGTGAAAACACACCATAGATGTTGGCCAATTAGCCAGGGAGAAGTGTGGTGCTGGTGTATGTGCTATGATGCGGCGCCAGATGTGAAGGCAGCCCAGCCTGGGAAAACGTGTCAGAATTACCACCTATGGAGCCGCGCTGTTGCTTTCGATATCACCGAAATGTTTGCCATGTTAATTTGTCTTTCTGTGCTCTTGACACTGGAGTGTGTGACAAAACAGGTAATATTGTTTATTGTAGAAACACTGTTGTAGTAAATCCTTATTATTTCTAAACATAACCTGGGTGTCCCATAGGCCAATTTTATGAATGGTTTGGTCTTTCTACATGCAGGTGTGTGTGTGTTTGTTGTGGGGGGCTATATTGAGCAGGCCTATATCTCTGGTATAGCCCCCGTCACCCAAATATGTACTGAATGCACTCATAAACACACAATACCTTACAGTATTGTATAATATGCCTACTTTCAATGGCCTGCTTGGCTTAGGCCATATAGGATGCCTGTTTTGAAATGTTTGTTAAGAGTATTCATTTTGAGCTTTTATCAATATTAGACGTACCGGAATATGATGCAGACAAGTCAAATCACAACAGTGTGACCGTAATGTGAAGGGAAGAATTGAGCAGCTGGTAAGCAAAAAAAGTAAAGGGGGAAAGAGCTGCAACTTGCCTATTTTGCAAAATTAGTATTGAGAATTAATACATGCATAGAGCCTGAGCCACACATGCCCAGTCAACTTGGTCTCAGGGGAATAAGCATGCCACTGTACCCTCACATAAGGTAACATATCTCCTGTCAAACATTAATGTAAAATAACTTACATATTCTCCTGAGACCAGACTCTCACAGAAACTTCTGGATCTTTAGGGAACAAACTACTTTTTCTCTAGAAAGCTTTGAAAAAAAAGGAATCACACCACAGTACCAGTGGAATAGGACCGAGACCACCCTTCCTGAGCAACACCACGGTGCATTGATGATTCGCTACCAAGTGGGGACAGTTAGATCGACACGATAGTTTAATATCAATTAAAAAAAGGTTCAGAAAACACAACAATACTAATGATTTCAACATTTATTTAACAGTGGATGACGCAATTTACAATCCAACTAGTCACTCTTGGCATCCCAGATTATATCTTGACTCATATATCTTGACTTATACAATTTCCCTTATTTTTTAAGCCATATACAATGCATTTAGACAAGGTCAGGGTAAAGGTATATTTTTAATCAAAAACTGTATTTATGTGTTTTGTTTGATCGTTAGTCCACTGATAATACAATCCCAAGTGTGTACATTTCTGAAGTTAAAGCCCAGCTCTCAGCACCCTATAGCCCAAACCTTAGCACCCCATAGCCCAACCCTCAGCACCCCATGGCCCAACCCTCAGCACCCTATAGCCCAACCCTCAGCACCCCATGGCCCAACCCTCAGCACCCCATGGCCCAACCCTCAGCACCCCATGGCCCAACCCTCAGCACCCTATAGCCCAACCCTCAGCACCCCATGGCCCAACCCTCAGCACCCCATGGCCCAACCCTCAGCACCCCTCTGCCCGACCCTCTCACCTCCCTCACTCCAACCCTCAGCAGCTCTCTGCCCAACCCTCTCACCTCCCTCACTCCAACCCTCGCCTGGCCGACCCTCCTGTCTACCCTGCCCCAACCCTCTGTGGACTAGGTGGAAGGTTAATATTTTAAAGAGGTATAGCCCATAAATATGAGCAAAGGGACTTTTAATTAAATAAGCACTTGTTAAGAGTTCTCCTGGGCCCACTGCTTTTGTTTAAACATGATTGATTGACTGCTATCTCTCCTGACCAGCACCATTAGCTTGGCCACTCCCCATCCCTCCTTTATTTTCTCTTCCTATACCTTTACCATCCCTCCCCTCTTTTTCCTCTCCATTGGTCTCTCTCTTCGCTCCCCGCTTTTCTCGTCTTTGTTTCCCTCTGTTCATCTTTCTGTCCCTGAGCTTTTCTCTTTACTCTACCTTCTCTCTCTCCTGCTTTCTCTGTTTTTACCCTTCTCTCTCCCACTCTATTAGGCTCTGGGGACTAATATGTCTCCTAACTGCTGACATGGTAATGACTCCATAGTAATCCAAGCCACGCCCTGGGGCTAGCGGAGGGCTCAGGGGCAGGACACTTCTCCCTTCTGGCCGTGTGTTTGTGTGTGTGTGTGTGTGTGTGTGTGTGTGTGTGTGTGTGTGTGTGTGTG
>JACXGI010002512.1:0-72642 GCA_016801175.1 Esox masquinongy | reverse complement strand
TCACTTAGTTTAGCACATACATCTCACTTTGTCCTGTTTCATGTGAGTATGTATTGCTGTGGTGTTTTGTTTGGTGTTGTCTAGTCAATTGTTTGCTGTGTGCTGTTTAGTCCTTGTTCGACCTGTGTGTGTTTTTGTTTATCCCTGTGTTCCTGGGAAAAGTTTTTTTTTTAGCAAGTCGCCCTTGGGCATACACAACCCGTAGGAAAGCTTTGTCTAAAAACACTAGTTAGAACTGAACGGACCACCCACTGTATTTTGGTATTGGTTAGTATTCAGCTAAGCGGTTCTTGAGGCAGGCAAGTTCTGTTTAGGGGTGTTTTGACTATATTATTTCGTTTCTTGGGTTCAGCTCAACCCCTTTTCCCTTCCCCCTTTACCATGTGTTTATAATTAACGTTTTATGTTTGATGGTAGCTTTGGTTGTCTGTGTCGTTTGTTCTCACTGTGCATTTACACTACACTATTTTGCATGAGTTTTATGTTACGGGTCTCTGTACCATCCACCCTAGACTGCTAGAGCCACAGGGTTCGTAACACTTGGACACAAGCGAGCACTGTGGCCATCTTGTTCGACAGCTCGCGCAGTTCTTCGCTCACTGTGCCCATGTGGCGCAAGTGAAGTGAATTATATGGACCTACAAAAAAGCAGTTAATCACCGTCACATACCACTTACAAATTGCACGACATTCAAGACAAATGAAATGTTTTATGAAGACAACATGCTTGCGCAACTATAGTTTTGTTTTTACCTGATTGTAGAGCCAGCTGTGCCCTGAGCTCGACATTCTCTTCAGTCAGATGTTTATCAGAAGCTAAAAAGCACAATGAAATTTCAATAGTTTAATAGTGAAATAAACATAACTAACTGCCTTATGCATGTAATTTCAGAAAGGCTATACAGTATTGCATTTTAGTAAAGAGCACACATTCAGAAAAATGCAGTTTCATGAAGACAAGATGCTAGCGTATCTATAGTTTTGTTTTTACCTGATTGTAGAGCCAGCTGTGCCCTCAGCTCGACCTTCTCTTCAGTCAGCCGCTTGATCTTCTCCAAATGTTCTGAAAGTAAAGACAGACAGTAAATTATTCAGTTCTAAATATCTGGTTATTTTACACTCCTCAGAACTCAATAAATCGCAGTGTCCGTCAAAATGTTCATTCTTACCTTCATGTGCAGAGTTAAAACTTCCCAACCTCTGCCTTCTTGCCCTTAAAAATAAATTGAAATTGACAAATAAAATTGGAAGCAACATGCTTTAATAACATAAGTTAAGCATCTGGGTTAAGTGAATGAACCCACACATACCTATGAAGCAGTCCTCCATATGGTGTCATGGAGTACCTCTCTGGTGCTGTGGAGTGTACTGTGCTTGCTCCATCCTAAAAATAAACAAAAGTTGGTGAATAGGTAAATATGGTGAAACCAAGTAAACATACAATGTTAAAGCTACTGAGGGGAAAATATATTTAGCTTTCACTCAATGTTTGATAATGCCAAAACTGAATATGCTGATGTTGAGAAAATTACCACAGGTGAGACCAGTCTGAACACCCAAATTTAACCCCTAGCAATAGGCTACCCTGATTTAATGGGAAACAATGGTTGGGACCATCCCCGGGGGTCTCCCCCGTTTTCCCGGAGCCCATGGCTTTACCCACTTATGGTGAGCCAGAAATTAAGGCTAAATGTATTGTTTAATGTATATGAAATTTATGTTTCCACACATTTTAAATCTGACAAGGTCCTCAGACTGTCTGTAGCAAGATAGTGTTATTACACAAGTACTATCTCAGTTATCAATGGTAAACACAAACAAAGAAAAAACATTATTTAACCAAACTCAATTCAACATTTAGAATAGGACATCTAATTTAATTGTAGGGAAAAAAACTTGCTTTGGCTGTTTTACCCTCTTTTATTTTATAGGCTATGACTATATTTGATTCAAATTCAGTCCTCATGGGACACAGTGTGTTTTTCTTAACGTTAAAGACTATTACCATGTGGATCCTTCGTTCTACCACTTATCCTTCTCAGACAAGAAGAAAACACAATATTTTAAACTTTTGTAAAAAAAACATAATTGTACAAATTTTTAATTTATCACTCAGTTTAGATTTTCCCACGTGCACTAGCTAACAGCTCAGCACGTGGCAGCAAATTACCATGCGGTGGGCCTAGTAAAGGCCTAATCACATTGTCGTGAGACCCCCTCCTCCTTATTGGAGGCCTCACGGAATAAAACATTATCAATGTAGTAAATGCGTTCAGCACAAAATTACATCAAACATGACAAAGCACTACAAAACAGGCTATTTCTTGAATGCCTATGAAAACATGTTCAAGCATGACAAAACAAAACAGGCTATTTGAATGCCTATTAAAATATGCTATTTACCATCAAAGTACTTTTCAAACTAATATTCAATTGGATTGGATAAGCTTGGCCATTAACAAAGAAAGCAATCAGGTTTCCTTGATAAGTTCCTCCTTTCTTGAATGTTTAGATACGATACATTCCTGGAAATAAACATTTAGAGCTCTTAATCAAAGATTATGAAACCTCACGTCAGTTCCTTGTATCGTCTTGGGACTGCTGTCATTCGGCCAGGTGGGCAAATGATGTGTTCCAGTTGTACTCTGAGGTTGGAATTTCCAACTCGGAAAGGTGGGAGAACCCCATTTAGCCCCGAGTTCGTAATCCAAGATGGCAGCACCGTGTGTATCAACAGTAAGTGAAAGCTATAGTTTTACTGTTTATTTTAACAATTCTGTATATTTGTGTCTCATAAAAATTGTCGTACACACAGTAATGTCCAACTATGGTCTGTGGACATGTTGCTACGTTGTTAGTATGTGTGTAATACAACTTAATGAGTTTTTATCAACTGGTGTTGCTAACTGCGGCTAACCTGACTAGTTGTATGGCTGACCGAGCAAACCTCCAATCTGTGAAATAGGAAAAAGTTAAATATTCAAAAGTTATTTTTAAGTAGGGTGAGATCAGCTAAAGTGTGACACATTTGGTTAAATTCCCCCTAAAACGCTGTTAGAATATTGGTGACAAACCAGTTTTGGTTGTTACTCTCGAAATCATAGCTTTGACTGACTTTTGATCACGTAAAGCTACGGTTTGTTCAAATATATGTATATTTGAACAAACAGTAAATATATATAAGTAAATTAATGACTGAAATATAAGTGCTCTATCATGGTGTGATGTTAACAACGAGTTTTCTTTTTTAGTAGAAGCTAGGCCAGTGCAATGTGACTGCTCTGGCTGACACTGCTCTGCATCCAGCCTATATTCCACTCTAGTGTGGTCACCGATGCCATCTCGGAAACAAGAAAGAGTGGATGATGAGGTGATGCAGTTTCTACAAGAGGCAGAAAAAGCCAGTTGGCACCACCATGAAGAGACACTAACACAACTCAGGTCTGCACAGCAAGGCTGGCAGTCATTGATGTCCAGGGGCCGTATTCACAAAATATCTTAAGGCTAAAAGTAGATCCTAACTTGTTGATTTGGGAGTTAAAAATGGGCGTGTCTGTCCTAACTCTTAGACTTTTGGTCTAAGAGTATTTCACAAAAAGTTTTAGTCCTAAAACCAGCTCCTAAATCTGGGAAGAGTTAGGAGAGGTCAAGAGGACTCCAAGTCACTTTGACCAAGTCACAAATAATCCTAAAAGGGCTGCTGTCGGCAATCTGCCCAATAATCAGGTTGACGTTTTAGAAACAGTTATTGATATTGAGCTTTTAACAAGGTATCACCTTAATCCCGGGGGTATTATGATCATAGAGCTAGTCAGGGATGCCATCACTTCACCAAAAAACAGAAACAACCCAATAACATCGAACATCAAGGTTGTGACAACACGGCCACAAGGAAAATGCAGCTATGCAGCGCAGACGAACTACGTACATCTCAGTCATCTGTCAGTAGAATATTACATCAAACAATAAATGCCCCCCCAGACCCCATATCGTGCGACAAATCATTCGGTTTCCTCATGATGTTCGCTAACCACAAAGAAACAAAGCCAACTTCATGGCCATAGCTCAACCACTCGGGGTATTTGGTGCTGAGACACATACAGCTGTGCTCAAAAGTTTGCACACCCTTGGAGAATTGGTAATGTATGTACCATTTGTAAAGAAAACATGAGTGAGCAGGCAAAACACATGTCTTTTATTTCTTATGGGATTCATATTCAACTGGAGGTTATAACAGAATGGCACAATCATAAAACAAAACATGGCAACAAAGAAAAACATGAACTGACCCCTGTTCAAAAGTCTGCATACCCTTAGTCCTTTATACTGTTTTTTGCCCCCTTCAGTATCAATGACAGCATGCAGTCTTTTGTAATAGTTGTCTATGAGGACACAAATTCTTGCAGGTGGTATAGCTGCCCATTCGTCTTCGCAAAATGCCTCCAGGTCAGGCAAAGTCCTCGGTCGTCTTGCATGAACCGCACGTTTGAGATCTCCAAAGAGTGGCTCGATGCTATTAAGGTCAGGAGACTGTGATGGCCACTCCAGAACCTTCCCATTTTTCTGCTGTAACCACTGGAGGGTCAACTTGGCCTTGTGCTTAGGGGCATTGTCGTGCTGGAATGTCCAAGAGCGTCCCATGCGCAGCTTTCATGCAGAATAATGCAAATTGTGTGCCAGTATTTTTATAAACTTCCATTACCTTGTTACACAGGTCTTTTGACAGTTCTTTTCTGCTCCCCATGGCTCATTATCTACCCTGCTCCGTGCATCCATGTGTGAGCTAACAAACTCATTGACTATTTATACAAAGACACTAATTGCAATTTAAAAAGCCACAGGTGTGGGAAATTCACTTTTATTTGCCCTTTTAACCTGTATTTTGACATATATGTATATGCAGGCCAGCTGACAGTCTTGCCTGGGCCCGGGACGAGATAATCTTAGATGGGCCCTTTAATGTCAACCCAATGTCAGTTCTGGGCCCCCCTCTACCCTGGGCCTGGGACAACAGACCCGTTTGTCCCCCCCTATTGGCGGGCCTGTGTATATGTACAGTATGTGTTCATCAAACCAAAATATGTTTACAATATGTTTGCTCATATAAGACATAATTTACATACATATATTGCCATATATTACTTTTCCATTTTGGCACAGGCGCATTCAACACCTTTGTCACAGGGACTGGTAGTGAGCCATGACTCTGTTCAGAGAAAAACAGTATTTAACTAAAGAATATCAGGCATTTAACTATTACAGTCCAATCTACTATCACTGTGTAGTTTCTTCTAATTAACTACAGCAGCTCTGGTTAGACAAAGTTTGTTCGGTATGAGTGAATTTTTCTTATCTTTGAAATCTTAAGCACATTTATTAAAACGGACATTATACGTATGCCATTTAGCAGAGTAGTATTATATATAATATAGGAAATTGAGGTTTATAGTTAACGTTACAATATTCTGAAGAGCACACGCCCATCCAGGTTACAGGTTAGACTACCGGTTACGGAATGGCAAAACATTTTTCTACACAATGAAAAACATTGCACATATTCCGAAAAGGTAAGCACAACAAAGACTTTAATGGGGGCGTCCAACTTGTTTTCCGACTTTGGACACTGGAACGCAATCAACTTGGGTTAACTCAGCTGTGACGTCATTCGCAGTTCCGAGTTCTGACTTCCGAGGTAATTGGAATGCGGCAAAACAAAATGCATCTTCGTCCATTTTGCTTGTCTCCTTTGTTTCCTTTCCCGCCTTACATGTCTTGTCCTCGCTCATCCATCTTGACTTTCCTTTGTTCCAACTTCGTCTGTACCCATTCACGGCCTCTCAGAATCCATAGTGCCTAGCCGGAAAACTTTCTTTTTCTTTCTTTCCATTTCGATTTCAGGCATCGTTGTTAATGATCCTTTTCATTCTTGATTGTGTCCATTTTGCTCCATGATATTCAAATATGAGTGCATGCACATCAGAGGCTGCATTTCCCTTTTTCACTACTTTTCCAACTAAAGGACGGCATCCAATTTTACTTGTACAAGTCACTGTATAACTGCCTACGAAATACAAAATACACAAGTCACTGTTTAATCGCCTAAAACACAATTGCAGTGACAACGAAATACAGTTCAGTGCTTCAACACACCAGTCTACGTTCTACTCAACTAGCAGACTTTCCATACCCATAGAATGGTTCCACACAATAAAAATCATGGCCTAGACAGGGGAATAAACTAGGGCTTGTTCGACTACCAAATGCTCTGGCAATCTTGACAACAGTTTGTTATATGGTGTAATTTTACGACTCACAGTCCATCTGTATCCAAAACCAAGAAATCCTTCAGTTAGCCAGTTAGCAGTTAGCTCAGACGTTCCGACGAAACAATAGATCTTCAGTAGAATTGATAAGATTATTCATCTGGTCACGGCACCAAGCTGTAAGAAATCAGCCGTTTGTATCGTGTTGAAACAATGATCGCATACCCGGTCGTCAAGAGAGAGTAATTCAATAATTTATTGCAGCATTCAATAGTTTCTTGTTTCAGGATATTAAGGATCTCAAAGAAACCTCTGGACGTACCTCTACTTTATAGACATCGCAATCCAGAATACACAACACAGTGCTGTAAGCCTATTGGCTAATTACTGTCGCGCTTTGACAGAATATGACTTCAGAATATGACGGATAAATGGATGTTCTGTTGTCATCTAAACATAACAAGCATACATTCATACAATTCCACAGGTTTTCAGAAAAATCAGTAGACTGGACAATCAAAGGTAATTCCTTTTTAGCACATATGGATATATTCACATAGCACAGGTGTCACAGTTGGACAATCTTTTTCTCTCCACCATGGAGTTCTTTCAAATGCACATTGATTTATCACTTTTTCACTTATTTTTTATTTGCTCTCAAGACTGCTTATCACTGTCAAGGTTGCAACTGAAAAAATATGGCAAAAATGCCATAAGAGTTCATCTAAACAACACATTAGTGTAATTGAGTGCACAGCTGTAATTATAGTCAGATCTAGTTGTGCAATAATGATGGGGCAGTGATAATGATAAGCATTATCACTTACGCATTTACGCAGTGGCAATTTTTTTGCCAGCTTTCCTTCCTGCTTTTGGCAGCAACAACTGTTGCTTTTAGTCTGGATTATATTTTTATATTCTCTAAAATTATCATTTGCTCCTCTTGAATTAAATATGTGGCTCAGGTAGACTTGTCCATGTTTGCGATTGGTCATATGGTGCAAACACTGCCCCTTTTATGTGAACGTGATCGTCGCTAGACTGGGAAAACCTGGGTTGATTTAACAAATTGAAAACCACCTTGTGACACCTCTTATGTGGGATTGTGGTTGTTACGCTTAGTGAAGCCAGCTAAGAAAAAGGAATCCTGGGCATGTTGAACTTGCTTCGTAGTATAGGCCTCTGGTATCTGTTCTTTGTCCAATGTGGATGTAATTACTATAAGTAGAGGGCATCAGTTGGAATTGTTGATCATTTATTTTTCTTGGAATACACAACTCAGATAAATTCACAAGGTCAATCAACACAAACTGCATCCTCAAGAAAAGTCCTTTTTGAGACGTCAAAATGTCACGACGGTTGTGGAGTGCAGGGTAGGACCAGGTGCAGGCATGACTCACGTTCGTGGGTTTATTTAAAAATGAAACAAAACCAAACAACGAACGGAAAACTATAACTATTAACTGATAGAAATAAAAGTGCGCAACACCACGTCTTATACATACAACATCCAACAAGTTAATAGAATAGTTGACACTCACCAAAACTCAGTGACATGAAACAATGATCCACACAACACACACGAAGGGAGCAAACTAAATACACAGATAACGAGACTAACACAAGACAGCTGGGCGTGAAGCACCGGTGTTAGACATCAACTTAATTGACTAGGGTATGGACAAGACAAGATCACACAAGGACCAATAGAGGGCAGGACAACACGATTAACAACCTGCCCTACTCATTACACAAAAGCAGATAATGTCCTTTTTGAGGCGTCGGAAAAGTTTTGAGCACCAAAGCTCTTCTGAATTTTTATCGCTGTACCATAGAAAGTATATTGGCAGACTGTATCACAGTGTGGTTTGGCAACCAGACTGCTCAGGACCGCAGACTAATACAGAGGACTGTAAAGACTGCAGCCAAAACCATTGGTACAGAACTACCACAACCTCATAACATTTACACCACTCGGTATAAAAGAAAAGCCCAAGACTTCATTAAAGACACCAGCCACCCTGCCCATGCCTTGTTCTCTCACCTCACATCTAAAAAACTAAATCACACACCACCCATCTTAATAATAGTTTCTTTCCAGTTAGGCTGATGAATAGCTGATGCTGTGTATTTGTTGTACTGTATTTATTACATTTTATTGTTGTATAGTATTTATGGGCCATTCTGCCGAATCGGTGCCATTTGCACGTTGTAACTTTCCATTTTTTTCACACCCCCCCAAAATATCAGTGAGCCACCACGATGCTTCACAGTGGGGATGGTTTTCTTTTCACTATAGGCCTTGTTGACCCCTTGTTTTTTCATTTTTCAGCATTGTATCTAATAATGTGTAGTGTCCCACCTTTTATCAGGGGAAATGTGTCAGGGTAACACGACTAAGTGAAAACCAGGGGACATTACCATTTTTTATTTTACCTAACATATTATGAGTTTCCGATGAGATTTTCTTTTTTATGTCTCAATTAGAAATGGAGTCACACAATAAAAAAATAAAAGATTTCCGAAGGATTGTAATCATTATATTTCATGGTGACTTTAGTTTTAGAGAGTGGGGATGGGCTAAGATCCTATTTTTTCGGTGTTTAGTTTCAGTGTAGTTTTTATTAAGGTTTTACATGATGTATCATCAAATTGCAATTAGGAAAAAGTGCAGGACACTTTTCTTGATAATATGAGCATATTTATGCATGTAATGGTCTGGGGACAGAAAAAGCACATGTTCGGTGGAATGGCCCTTATTATATAGAATGCAGTGTCCCTAAATGTCGTGTTTTTGTGGATATGTGTCCTATATGTAAAGGCAGAGAGAGCCAGAGCACAAGTATTTCATTGTATTTTACTACACATGAAAAAGTTGAACTTGAACTTGAGTGCGGTCATACATATGTGGCCATATTTTGATTGCCCCTTGCGCATGCAAAAATTAAAAAAATCTTGATAGAAATCTTGATGGAACTTCGGACTCAAAACCATCATTTTCTTTAACAGGCTACATCTGTCTCCACACTCAAACCCCATTGAAAACCTTTGATTTAAATTTAAGAATGCAGTCCATATGCGCAGATGGAGACTATCAAGGATATGGAAAGATTCTGTATGGGGGAATGGTCTAAATCATAATTTATGATTTAAGTGAGTCAAAGACGTAGGTACCGTCACTTATATACAGCTCTGGAAAAAATTAAGAGACCACTGCAAAATT
Source organism: Esox masquinongy (assembly GCA_016801175.1). Taxonomy (NCBI): domain Eukaryota; kingdom Metazoa; phylum Chordata; class Actinopteri; order Esociformes; family Esocidae; genus Esox; species Esox masquinongy. The sequence continues at coordinate 63,156 of JACXGI010002512.1, read as the reverse complement.
ATCAGTTTCTCTGGTTTTACTATGCATAGGTATGTGTTTGAGTAAAATGAACAGTTTTGTTTTATTCTATGAACTACTGCCAACATTACTCCCAAATTCCAAATAAAAATATTGTCACTCAGAGTATTTATTTGTAGAAAATAACAACTGGTCAAAAATAACCAAAAAAAGATGCATTGTTTTCAAACCTCAAATAATGCAAAGAAAACAAATTCATATTCATTTTTCAACAACAAAATACTAATGATTTAACTTAGGAAGAGTTCAGAAATCAATATTTGGTGGAATAACCCTCATTTTTAATTACAGCATTCATGCGTCTTGGCATGCTCTCCACCAGTCTGTCACATTGCTGTTGGGTGAATCCTGGAACAAAAATTCAAGTAGCTCAACTTTGTTTGATGGCTTGTGACCATCCATCTTCCTCTTGATCAAATTCCAGAGGTTTTCAATGGGGTTCAGGTCTGGAGATTGGGCTGGTCATGACACGGTATTGATCTGGTGGTCCTCTATCCACACCTTGATTGACCTGGCTGTGTGGCATGGAGCATTGTTCTGCTGGAAGAAACAATTCTCAGAGTTGGGGAACATTGTCAGAGCAGAAGGGAAGCAGGTTCTTCCAGGATAACCTTTGCTTGATTCATGCGTCCTTCACAAAGACAAATCTGCCTGATTCCAGCCTTGCTGAAGCATCCCCAGATCATCACCGATCCTCCACCAAATGTCACAGTGGGTGCGAGACACTGTGGATTGTAGGCCTCTCCAGGTCTCTGTCTAACCATTAGACGACCAGGTGTTGGGCAAAGCTGAAAATTTGACTAGTCAGAGAAGATGACCTTACTCCATTCCTCTATGGTCCAATCCTTATTTTGCCTGGCTCTTCTTTGCTTGTCATTGATGAAGGGCTTTTTTTCTAGCTTTGCATAACTTCAGCCCTGCCCCTAGTAGCCTGTTTCGAACCATCCTCGCCGTGCACTTCACCCCAGCTGCTGTTTGCCATTCTTTTTGTAGGTCACCTGATGTCATCTTACAGTTATTGAGTGACATTCAAATGAGTTGACGGTCATCTCGGTCAGTAGACAGTCATTTTCGCCCTCTGCCAGTCTGCAGCTTTGTTGTCCCCAATGTCTGTTGCTTGACCTTGTTCTTATGAACCGCCATCTTTGAAATTTTAGGGATGGAAGCAACCTGACGCTCACTGTATCCCTCTGCCATTAAAGCCAGAATTTAACCCTTCTTTTTCTCACTCAAAGCTTTTCTTTTCAACTCTTTTGTCATGCTGAATAGTTATTTTGTTTATTCATTTTACCTTTGAGGTACTACTTGCATTGTTTTTGCCATCCAGCTGGTCCTATTGCAAGAGGATAGTGATGACCAAAGTAGTGTTTTTTTTATACTTTTCCTTGTTAAATTAGATTTGGTTGAGGTAATCACCTAATCAGTACCTCATTAAGCAAAATGAGGTGTGCCTGTGTTGGAATTTTACAGACACTGGAATGGAATGACTGTCATACATGTAGAGATGCTGATTTAAATAAAAATTAGGAGTGGTCTCTTATTTTTTCCAGAGCTGTATGAAAAAAACTTGAGCAAGTGGATTCTCAGAAAGAATCAGATGCAACTTGCCTGGTCTCATTAGTTTTACCTCCTATGGCAAGACAATTACCATAGAGTATGGGAGTGTTCATAACAGCATATCACTTGTCCCAAACGGGAGAACATTTCACTTCTAAAGGTTTTGGATGTAGCAAAGTGTATATCAACAGCTGGCGTGAGGGGCTTCACAATGAGTTGTTCCTGGGAGTATTATAACTGAATCTGATGGTTATTGGCTTGATAGTTAAAAGAACAACCCGTTTCCAAAAAAGCTAGGATGCTGTAAATCATTTAAACCCTAGATTCAACAGAAAATTGTGAAAAGACAACATATCAAATGTTGAATCTGAGACATTTTATTGTCTGTTGAAAAAATATTTGACCACTTTGAATTTGATGCCAGCAACATGTTTCAAAAAAGCTGGGATGGGGCAATCCATTCTACACAGCTTCCCAACATTTTTGGAAATGGGGTTGTACTATTTTGTATTAAATATAGGGATGAATTATTTGCTCATTCTGTTTTTATTTGCATTTTACACAGCGTCCCAACTTTTTTGGAAAAAGTGTTGCAGTTTTGGAGATCCTTCAGCTTACAGTATAGCTCTGCATTTGAATTATTTATTTTATACAGAATTGTTTTCTCTTTATCAAGGGGGTCAATCATTGTGGAGGTGACTACTGACCACCTACTCAATATGTTCACTATGGCTTTGTGTTTTATTAAAAGGCAATTTTGTTTTCAGAGATTTAAGGCATCTACTTTAAGAGTAGTTGTGAGGTATAAAAAATTGTTACAATGAACAGGTATTTGATCTTCTATTGCTTTTATTTATTTAGAAATTAATGGAACAGTGAATCAGCTTACCAAAAATATACATAATGCAACATTTTACCACAAAGTTATTGTCTCTAATGATAATATTCAAAAGAATAAGAAAATAATGTTGCATTAATCCTCAAACCAGCAATTCAGAAGGTAGAACAGAAGGAACATAAGGCTAAGAAAAGTTAGAGATGGTCCTAAACAAATGGGTATTTGTGGGCACACCTTATCTAAATTAGTAACCCAATACTACATTATAGCCTGAGATGTTATTATTACACATAGAGTTGTGGTATATTCAATAGGAACCAAACAGAGGAAATTTAAGTAAACCTAAAAGGGGCCTTCTTGAATTTGATTAGTAAAACTCAGTTTTTTTTGGAAAAGATTTTCCATTGCAAAATGTTTTGTTACAGTGTGCACTAATGAATTCACAACCATGTTGTCCTTGGCTTTGGTCCACATGCTGTTAGTCATAGTCTGTTTTTGGTGATGGCTCTTCAGCTATTTTCCTTCCTGTTTTCCATCACAAATGCCATTCCAACTTGGACAAGCAGACTGGCAAACAATTAACAGGTGTGTGTGTGTGTATGAATGTATGTGTTGTGTGTCAGTCACTTGTGTATGAAGGTATGAAACAAATTGTATTCTCTGAGTATTGGGACATTGCCCAATTCTAGACAGCCAGACTAACCTAGCGGAGTGCTCCCTCTGCTGTTTGTAGGCTGCTGTGACAGAAGTTCTTGTATGTCCCAAATTGTACCATATACCTAATGGCCCAAGACAAAAAGTAGTGCCCTACAAAAGGAATAGGGGGCCAAATGTGACAAAACCTCTGTGTGGCTTTAACTGTGCCATTTATTTATGCTGCTAGGCTGGCAGCACAGGTATGCCCTTGTGCTGCTGTTTCTACATTGTTCCAACAGTGTTGAGCGGAAGAATCTGAGAGTTAGTGGAGCAGCACTGCAGAGACTAATCCTCCCATCCTTCAAACAGAAAAAGACAGAGAGCGAAGAAGAGGTATGGAGAGGGCAATAAGACAAAAGAGGAAGACATGGGAGCTGACTTAAAAGATTGTGTGTGTGATATTTAGAATCCATGTGTAATATCTTGTTGTGAAATGGGAGTTGGCTGAGTACATCCCCTGATGTTCCGAAGGGCCTTTCTGACAGTCTATTTTAGATCTCAGGCAGCGACACATTAAAGTGGTCATCATCATCATGCTGCTCTGCCAAGTCCATGTGAGTGCAATTGTGTTTATCGTCCCTACATTATTTGGCGGTCATCTATTTTCATTTGATGCTCGGTTAGTGTTTCACAATCATTTCCTTTTCAGGGATTAAAATGTGTGGTCAAATACAACAAATTGTGGTTCCATGCATAGCTTAGTTGGCAAGTGTTTTTGGTGTGATTCCCAATGGGAGGGACTTATAGTACCAACTACCATAAGTCACTCAAGGGAAAAGCGGTGGCATAATGACTTAAATATAATGTAAAATATGTGGGGTATACGTGAAATGTGTGTACCACAGTGCGTACATTTACAAACTTGGCATCATTGTGTATGTACATGTTCGAGGTGCTTTCCCAGGAGCATACCCCTTTCAACCCTAGGAACTGAGGTGACCGGCTAGGATATCCACTTAGTTATCAAAAGGGAAGAGTCCAGAGGTGTCACTCCTCATGTTATTCTAGACCCTGGCTATTTTCATGCACAAGCACCGGTGGAATGGGGCCATCGGGACAGTAAAAGTGGCCTTAGAGGTCATGGTCCTATTCCAATTCACTCCCTTGCATCCCCAAGTAACCACAGAATGACTATACGTGACTGAATCTGAGAGTGCATTACTCAACCACAGGATTTGTTGTTCTTGGTAGTTTCTCAATTGTAGGATTTCTGAGTATTTCGTTAGAACTTATTCCTCAGTTAGAAAGATGCAATTCTACAATCACAAGTGAGATAATGACAGTTGATCTATGCCAGAGGCAGTATTCATGCCTTCCAGCTGACGTTACTAATAAATGCTGTTATTTTGGGTACCACAAATAGTGATTGTCAGTCAAATAGTCATTTTATGGACTGCCAGCAGATCCAGACAGTGGGCAGAAATGGCTGTGAAGATTAGGAGAGCTGAGTGAAAGCTAAATTAAAACAGTGCTAATTTTGTTTCATGTGTGTGCTAGCTAATGTTAGCTGCTGTAGTCTTGCATAGTATTGCTTACTAAACTGCAACTGATTGTTACTGTTTAACCAATGTGCAAGTTGTTATGCTTATTTTATCAGTAGATATGCAATCAATTGTTTTCTAGGTTACACTTCATCTTGAGAGTCCCTATTTCCATCTGTACATGTTCTATATATAGAAATTCTATCAACCAGTGTTGTAGTCGAGTAAGTAAATCGAGTCCCAAGTCACTATAGTTATGCCCGAGTCCAGTATCAGACCAGTATGAGGCCTAAAAGAGCGAATGTCTCTTACCGACTGAGTGAATGCTTGACTGACTGACGACCCCTTGTTCAATAGCGTTGTGGTTAGAAACAACAGGTCCCGTGTTCGACTCCCGTCAAAACACATTATGCCTTAGGATTTGTTCAGGACAGATAAAAACTTTGCTGGCTACAACCATCAATAGCTACATTATAGGAAGCCTAAAAAAAAGTTCTGGTGGATATTAGGATTTGTTCAGGATAGACAAAAACTTTGCTGGCTACAACCTTCAGTAGCTACGTTACAGGATGCCTAAAACTGTTTACTGTTATATTGCGACTATTTCTGGTGGATTTTTGAATTATGTATTAGGATTTGTTCAGGATAAACAAAAACTTCGCTGGTTACACAATTCCTTCATCTTTTCACTTGACGAAAAAGTCAGTTATTGTCACCTATGGTGATAGTTATTGTATCAATGTCATTCACGAATGGCCAATAAGCTGTTAAAACGACCAGTGGCAAAAGCCATACAGTTCATAGATGCTATTTGTGGTGGAGATAAACTTAATAAGAAACGTTAATCAGTTTAACACCATGCTTAATGGTGTCTAGCGAAATATTGAAACCTGGCGTGAGGTTAATGCGTGACAAAATGATCAAATTTTTCACATTTTTCTAATTCTCTAATTTTCACACTGCATTATTCTTAGCCCTGGGCTATCTTAGCCCCAGGCTCCAGCTCCAGTGTTCACACAAGAATTTGCTAATGTCGTGGAAAAATGTATCTTCTTGCCAAAAAGGATGCAAAAACTCAAAAAGATGCAATAACTCAGGAGTTTGTGGAGTCAAATTAGACTTTTAATGAGCAATCATAAAAGCCGAGTTGACCTGCAGGAACAACTGTCTTGCCAGCTCAGGACACACACATTTATACAGTGTTATCTTGCATAACCTTTCTGGCCACCACCTTATGCTAATTCTTGGGCGGATCTTTCTCCCCATCCGCCACCATTGTTTCACAACCTTCCAAGATCCGTTCCTTGTTAAATATTGGTGGCACAGGCTTCAGGGATTTGTATAAAAATAATAGAGCCCTTAGGGCCCTAAACACTATTACTTGATTATCCCCAAACAGTCTTTAATACATTGATTATTACTGTTAAATATTGATTCATATTGATTCTCTCTCAAGTGCACATTGATTATACATGCATTCATAAAGGGTGATAGTTCAGAAACATTCCTATGTCAAACCTATATATTCTCAAACCTGATAAACTCTATATATTCCCCCCTTTAGGGCTTCTTCAAGCCCCATAATCTAGGCCTGGGAGTGAGGAGGGGAACTTAGACTCGGCAAAAAGAGTTGAAATCAACTCCATCAGCTAACAACAACCCCCTCTGTCAATTGCCAGCCCAGAGAGTTAAAAAGCCTAACCTCTCTCTCCCTTGTGACTGGGAGGAAGTAAAAGAGCTCCCAGTCTTATTTTCCAGAGCCTTGCAATTGTGTTGTCCAAAATGATTATGCATATAAATGATATAGAGAAAAATCAGCACACCAATCACTTATAATCAGAAATAGGTATAGGTAGCAAAACTTGTAATAAAACCTTAATCTCCAACCATTAATATCCTCATACTAAGTTGGCTACCAGCCACCTAGGAGCCCTTAACCTTCTTTATATTGGAGCACAATCTTTTTCAGCACATAAAGGGCAATCCCCCCCTTTAACATAATGCGTAATCATAAGGTTCTGGGTAATGATAATGTCCATCTCCACCACTCTTCATTCGATACCCCTTACTACAATATCGACACCAGGTTTCTTTGTAGGGGCAAGGGTAATGTTTCGGTCCTAGTCATTCTTGAAGCTCCATGTCCTCATAGCCCTGGTTAAACACACTCCCATCCATCATAGAGCCATTACCTAAGTCACCGTCCATGATTGGGGCTATCACAGCAACGTTGCTTGCTGAAATAGAATTCTGATGATAATAGTCCTGGCATGCCCACCCAGCTCCTTTTTTGAGTGACCATTCACATTCCGGATTACCGTACGGGCAGTTCAAAGGCCCTCCTTTAACGTTACATGGGTGTCCATGCTTATCCATGTACTGTCCGGGATGACCCTGTAGTGGAATAACTTTGGGGTCATTAGCAGCAGAGTCCATATCTCTTAAAGGCATCTGGGATACAACAGTCTTTGTCAAAAATGATCTAAGGAGAGGAATTACACAGCATGCCACTACTGCCAACACCACTAATACTATCCCTATCACAATCCCTACTTTGGTTAATATTGCACGCCATTGTCCTTGTGACATCTATAGCCAATCCCAAGTGTGAGCATCCGAGCCTGCATTATCCTTCACCTCTTTCCTTAGCTGCTTGAGCTTGAGCATAGCCTGGGTAAAGGAACAGTCCAGGGCAGTGTTGTTTGGAATGAAGGTGCAACACTGTTCTCCAAACATTACACAAACTCCACCCTTTTCTGCTAAAATCCAGTCTAATGCCTGCCCATTCTGCCATGTCATCTTACTTGTAGCTTGCAGTTGCTAACCCAGGGCTGTCAGAGCTGTATCAGTATAATTGATTGCTGCTGATTGTAGTATATGTAATTGATCCATTCCACATTTTTAGCTGGTGCTATCCATGGAATTATAGATTTGAAACACTGATCTCACTCCTTGCTTTAAACTCATTGGGAATTCCTCTTGGTTGACCTATCGCATCGATGATAACCTGTGGCTCTAGTATGTAAGACCTCTTAGTCCGTAATCTTACTGGTTCCTCCTCGGGCGGCTGTATATTATTCGTTTGTACCTGGATGTGAGGTATTATGGTCACATCTTGGGCCACCCTGACTCTGGCACATGTCCCTGACCAATTGCTCGGTAACATTGAACGCAGCTGTCTCCCTCCACACATCCAAAATATATCTGCAATAGGCTGATCTTGCTCCAAATAGATGCTGTGTGTTCCTGTCCTCTGAAACAGAGTAAAGCCATTCCCAGTTTGAACCATTGATATCTCGCCTCTGTTCAAAACTATTGTCATTTTACATTTCGGAAAGTGTCCAACGTCAACAGTTCCTCTTGCCTGAAAACACTAATGTCTGCCCAATATCCTCAACCCCGGCGCTGGAAGAGTAACCTCTGCCTTTTCTGAACTTATCTTTACATCCAATGCCTCACACTCTACTGTTACAGAGAAGTTATACCTTTTCATTTTCGCTTGGATCCGTGTACTTCCTAACCAGACTAAACATGTTACAAAGCATGTGTCATGGTATCTATCATCATCAACTCCTGCATGCCATAACTGAAATTTTTCATCCAAACACTCTTCCCAACCTTTCTCAATAGGCACCACTACCATGCCTCCATGTCCTGCTCTTGAGCAAACTAAAAATTATCTACCTCGTGTTGGTTAGCCGTATACCTGAGCCCATCTGTACCAGTCATACTTTTCTGCTGCTTCCATATGGTCCCTTTCTACTTCTTCTGCTGATTCTACAGTGGTGACCGGGTACGGGACTGTCATTGCTGTGGCTGTGGAGTTTAAGGCCTGTGCTGGTGCTAGAACCTCATCCTCCTTCATGGGCACCATCACTAGCGGCTGTACTATAGTGGGCGCTTGAGTCAATGTTTGTTGCACCTCTCTCAGAGTTTGGGTCACCATGATTGATATCTCTCTACTTCCTGAACCTGTGTCATCATGCCAGCAATCTATCCGTTGTATTTTACTCCCACTCACGTAGTCCATGATGATTAGCTCAAGAAATAACCCTGTTTTTCCCTTATCGTGTTCAACCATTATTCTCCACAATCCCCCTGTCTCCATGACCCTGATTCGGCAGGTACCCCCTGACCAGATTGCCTGACCATACTGAGCATCGTCTGTCCAACTACATAGGGTGTTTTCACTTTGAGTTATTGCCCTGATGGACCCCTGTGTTTCATACCCAGTTTTCCTCGGAATCGCCACTTCCCTAGCCTTGAGAAAATCTTTACTGCTCACCGCTCTTCTCTTGCGCTTCATGTCTCACTCTTGGTCTCACGGTATATAAGTATCCAACTCCTTGCTATCTATGTCTCTGTCCCACAACTGTCCCCATGTTTCTCCCTTTATTTCCACTCTCTCTTTCACTTACTGTTGCTGACGGAGTTATTTCCTCAAACAGTTCTCTGGCATGCGTTTGTTTATTTTTGTTCCTGCCCTGACTTTACACTTCAGCTGCTTACACAAAACCTGATATTCCTTATCTTGTACCTGTCTCCTTCCAGGTGGGCCACACATGCCCCTCTCGCTGCGAGCTTCTACCTCCCATTTGCGCTTTCCCCCTTCTACTCTACCCAACCAGATTGTTTGATTTCGATCTCCGAGGTTGTCTGTACTAATGAAAATGATCACTCTCAGTCTTATCGTGATCAAACGATAGGGCATAATTCCTGCTAATAGTGCTGCTGTGCATACCTTATTCCTTCTGTCCAGGTCAACGTCTGAGTCATTAGCGACAGGTAGGAGTTCAGTCACATTACTTCCAGTCCAGGTCGGCAAGGTTGATGGTAGAGAACTCTTGTTCAGGAATAGGGATGCCTGGGTCTCCTTGTGCATCTTCTGCAGGTGCCTCCCCTGGGCTTCGTGGACTGACGGGTTCCAGGGAATGGAGAGCTTCCCCATCACCTTCCGCCATATCTCTCCTTGGGCTAATAGCATCGGCCATAGCGCGCAGCCGATCAACAGCAGACAGACCACCATCATGCCCCATGTCCATGCCTAACGGGCCCTCTCCTGGCGACTCTGATCCAGCAGGCGATGGTGTCCCAGCGGGTAAAGCAGGACGTCCCAGGTCTCCTTCAGCTTCCGCTGGTTCGGGTCCACTTGAGTCATCTGCGTCGTCACCTTCTTCTTCTCTTTCTTCTCCATGTGGCCTTTGACCTGCTCCCTGCGGAACCTTGGTACAGTGGTTGAGGTGGTACCAAGTGTTGCTGCCTTCTACTCGTATCGCTGTTGGCGTAGTTTGAACCACCCAGTAGGGTCCTTCGCGTCTCGGCTCGTTCCACCTCCTCCTGAAAACCCTTATGTAGACCTGGTTTCCCGGTTCCACTGCCCGAGGCTGGATGTCCTCTGGCTCTAGTGCCCGTGCACTTTCCTGTCGATAGATACAGTGGATATAAAAAGTCTACACACCCCGGTTAAAAGGGTTTTTGTGATGTAAAAGAATGAGACAAGGATAAATCATGTCAGAACCTTTTCCACTTTTGATGTGACCTATAATGTGAACAATTCAATTGAAAAACAAACTGAAATCTTCGAGGGCGAAAAATGAAAAATAAAAACCTTACAATAACTTGGTTGCATAAGTGAGCACATCATCTTATAACTGGGGATGTGGCTGTGTTCAGAATTAACCAATCATATTCAAACTCATGTTAAATAAAATTCATTACACACCTGCTATCATTTAAAGTGACTCTGATTAATCACAAATAAAGTTCATCTGTTCCAGTAGGATTTTCCTGACATTTTTTCAGTTGCATCTCAGAGCAAAAGCCATGGTCCGCAGAGAGCTTCCATAGCATCAGAGGGATCTCATTGTTGAAAGATATCAGTCAGGAGAAGGGTACAAAAGACTTTCCAAAGCATTAGATATACCATGGAACACAGTGAAGACCGTCATCATCAAGTGGAGAAAATATGGCACAACAGAGACATTACCAAGAACTGGACATCCCTCCAAAATTGATGAAAAGACGAGAAGAAAACTGGTCAGGGATGCTTCCAAGAGGCCTACAGCAACATTAAAGGAACTGCAGGAATTTCTGGCAAGTACTGGCTGTGTGCTACATGTGACAACAATCTCCCGTATTCTTCATACGAATGGGCTATGGGGTAGGGTGGCAAGACGGAAGCCTTTTCTTACAAAGAAAAACATCCAAGCCCGGCTGAAGTTTGCAAAAACAAACATCAAGTCCCCCAAAAGCATGTGGGAAAATGTGTTATGGTCTGATGAAACCAAGGTTGACTTTTTTGGCCATATTTCCAAAAGGTATGTTCGGCGCAAAAACAACACTGCACATCACCCAAAGAACACCAAACCCACAGTGAAGCATGGTGGTGGCAGCATCATGCTTTGGGGCTGTTTTTCTTCAGCTGGAACCGGGGCCTTAGTCAGGGTGGAGGGAATTATGAACAGTTCCAAATACCAGGCAATTTTGGCACAAAACCTTCAGGCGTCCGTTAGAAAGCTGAAGATGAAGAAGAAGTTCACCTTTCAGCACGACAACGACCCAAAGCACACATCCAAATCCACAAAAGCATGGCTTCACCAGAAGAAGATTAACTTTTTAGAATGGCCCAGCCAGAGCCCAGACCTGAATCCAATTGAACATCTGTGGGGTGATCTGAAGAGGGCTGTGCACAGGAGATGTCCTCGCAATCTGACAGATTTGGAGCGCTTTTGCAAAGAAGAGTGGGCAAATATTGCCACATCAAGATGTGCCATGCTAATAGACTCCTACCCAAAAAGACTGAGTGCTGTAATAAAACTGGGCCAGGTTTTTCCTTCTCTTTCTTTTTAATCGGAGTAGGAGTCTTCGCAGGCTTCATTCCCTCATCTATTTCAATCTCTCATTCGACTTTCACTGTCCCTGTCACCATGGGACACTGTATCTCTTTATATGGCGGGGGTTTATCAGCCCATTTTACCTTGGCTTCTGTCTTTTCCTCGTCTTTCTTTAGCACGCTCCTGGCTTTGGCTACACTTGCCAACTGACCCTTACCTTCTTCTAGGAACAGTTCAATCACCTCTCTCCTTCTCTCGCTTCCGCTTCCGTTTTCCTGTGAGGTCATTATTTTTATAATTTTTTATGATAGTGTCCATTTCTTCGCATAACGATACATCAAATGTCCCTTCTTTCGGCCACTTTGTGGCCATTTTCCTGGTCCTTTTCTCCAAGGCCTCAGAAATGGCCTTAATCTCTTCTCCACACAAGGGAAACCTCTTTACTAAGAGTTCAACTGGTGTCCCCACCATTTTTACTTTTTACCCCTGTGTTCTAGATTGGAATGTTAGTCCTCTACTCTGCCAAACTCCCTTCTTCTCGGGACTCCCTTCACTTGGCCAGTTCCCCTCCCGGGATGTCTGCCACCTAACTTGGCACGTTCTCTTTTCTGGGACCACTGCCTAGAGCCCCCTTATCTGTCTAAGTATTTTCAATCAGGCTTAACAACCCCACCACTAGCCTAGAGTTCTCTACAATTCACACAGAAAACAATAATCAGCTGAAGTTTCATTTATTTCACTTTTACCACTTTACAATGTACAAACTCAGTATTATACTTTTGTCATCAGTCTTCTCCTCTCAAAACCACACACACTCTCTTGGTCTCGGGATTTGCCTAGTGAGGGGTTCATCTAGATCTGGGTGACTGGACCATACTCGCCTACCCTGACACGACACCCAAATCACCTCTTGATCTTGCAAATCCGTGACCACTCTCCTTGCTATTATCTCATCTGTGTCCTCGTACCGTTGTTCATACACCTCTTCTTTATATATCTTTGTCATAAACAGGGTAATCAACACATCTGCTCTCCAGGTCTGGTATGTTCTCTGAACCCATCTATCTTGGAGCCTCCTCCTTACCAACACCTTTCTATATGTGTATGGCCTGATCATGTATTTTCCTACAGTCAATTAAAACCACACTTCTTCTGATGGCCTCAGCCTTTGCCTAATTATGGGTATATCTAATTCTGGATTACTAAACCAAATCCTTCCGCCCGCTACTTCAATCCGTGTGACCTGCTTGTCTATCGTATATGCGGACTGCAACCTAACCAATACGTCACCAGTGTCTGGATCGTGACAGATGGCCTCTTCCTTTTTAAATATTGTTACTGAAATAGTAGTAACAGTAATGATATCTCTTAAGGGATATGCATTTGTAATGATTGGCAGACAAACTCTTTGTTTTTCTGGTATTACTTCAAATATTGTTCTTGTGCCCATATGGATCAGCAAACCAGATTATCTTCAGTGGCTGCTCTAGCTGTCTAGCTATATGAGCATCCGAACTCGGATAGCTGGACCAGATTCTAATCTCTCCTACCTCAATCCAAACAACCTCAACTTTTTTGGTCCAACTGTTTTGGTCCATCTGTCGTTCTTCTCTTTTTTGCATAAGGATCGTCAAAGCAGAACATCTCACTAGGCTGCTCTATCTGTCTGCCCATAGGCCCATTGAACTCTGGATGACTTGACCAAACCCTTATCTGCCCAACCTCAATCCAAATTACTTCTCGAGTAAATGACCACGCAGTTGGATATCTTACTAATTCTCTTCCATCACTCACGTTTCATATTATATTTTCACTTTCCCTCAATATGGTTACTTCGAACGTAACAATAGTGACATTACCTATACGAATTGTATATCTCCTTGGGGCCAAACGCCCATATATCCTCAATGTATCTTTCTTATCGTGCCTTGTCTTCTTTTCACGCTTTCTAACAACCAAACCACTCATTCCGCACACATTCACTACTCATACACGTCAGGGTGCCTTGCAGCTCTCAACTCACACACTCCTCACAACCTTGGGCAATTTTCCAACAACAACTGTCCACACTCACTCTGCATTCATCAGCAGACCGACTTCTCAATCCTTTATTACATACTCTCACACACTTGTATTACAGTCTGTTGACCCCGTCTCTTCCTGGTCTGCAGGTAGTCGTCACTCCCCTGGTTTGCAGGTAGCCATCATCAATACAGAACTGTCCAACACTCCCAAACCGCATCCAATCCCTCAGCAGCCCTCTCTACTTATGCTGAGTTTGTACGGTGCCCTGCAATCCCTGTCCCTTATGGCTTTCCTTCTATCAAGGTGGACTGGGGGACTTCCTGTCGAAAGCAGACCCTTCTAGGCGGCCAAACCTAAGGCGGTATTCGACAGACGTCTCTTAGTTGCAACTCCCTTACTTATTTACAAATTTATGTACAGAGGGTTAGTAGACATATAGGTTACTTTGAATTCAAAAACTCCATTCTCTCACAAAACACAGTTCGTTAAATTTGGAGAGGCCTTACGTGGTGTGTCTGCCCAGCCTGGAAGGTCAAGTCACACAAACTAATAAATTGTAGAGCAAGAACATGCTTACCTCTCAGCGTGGCCACGCGTTGTTTGTGTAACCCGACCCTCAGCGCTTCTGGCAGCCGTCACGTCTGGCCCCTTGCCAATCTCAGCAGTGCCTCCAAGAATATGTCGTGGAAAAATGTATCTTCTCGCCAAAAAGGATGCAACAACTAAAAAAGATGCAATAACTCAGGAGTTTGTGGATTCAAATTAGACTTTTAATGAGCAATCATAAAAGCCAAGTTGAGCTGCAGGAACAACTATCTTGCCAACCCAGGACACACACATTTATACAGTGTTATCTTGCATAACCCTTCTGGCTACCCCCTTATGCTAATTCTTGGGCGGATCTTTCTCCCCATCCGCCACCATTGTTTCACAACCTTCCAAGATCCGTTCCTTGTTAAATATTGGTGGCGCAGGCTTCAGGGATTTGTATAAAAATAATAGAGCCCTTAGGGCCCTACAGACTATTACTTGATTATCCCCAAACAGTCATTAATACATTGATTATATTAAAGTATACTAACACTGGGCTAAGGTTTAACCCCAGGCTAAGGATTTATGCTTATATTCCTAAGCCCTGGGCTAACGGACAAATACGATACAAGAAAATTTTACATTTTATCTCTGAAAAGATAAAAATGTTACCTACATAAATAATGACAAAAACAATGATGTGAAAATATTAACTTGAGGCAGAGAATGCAAAGTTTTTGACCAATTCCAAACTTTGAAAAGGTTGATTTTCACATACTTTCTTGCCCTAACATTAGCTGTGGGCATAGGTTTGGTTTCTACTTAAGAGTAAACACTGGTGGCATTACATTGTCAACCAAACCTTCAGTGATGGAGACTGGGTGAAATATTTTCCTATGAAAAAAACGACATTCATCTACTTGTCTAACCAAGTGCGTCCAGCAATCAACAGGGCGAACGCTTCACCACATCCAGCAAAACTTGAGAGGAGAGTGGCCATGACTCTATGGTGTTTGGCCACCAATGTTGAATAAAGAACCATTGCCCAGCTGTTTGGTGTAGGTGTGTCCACAGTCTGAACAGCTGTGCACCAGGTTAGTAAGGCATCACATAACAAACACACAGCACTTTATTACTATTTTAGTGCTAGAAAACAGCATTTATTTTTTCTTCTACTTGATTTAATTGAGATTATTATAATACCTGGCCTAACAAAAACATGTAACCTCAAGCAAGATGGGGCAGCATGGTAGCCTAGCTAGTTGTTAAAGGGACAGTAACAGAAAGGTTGCTGGCTTAAAATGCCAGAGCCATTAAGGTGATTTGTTGATCTGGCCTTGAGGAAGGGACTTAATTGACAACAATACTAGAGCAATTTGAATTATGATGGATCCCTGGCTCAAGAAGTCTCTGGGTGGAATGTATAAAAACGTGTCCATTTTTACAACATACAACATTGTAAAACTCATAACTATAAACTCCTACATCTTTAAAATAACAGAACATCATTAGCAATGTTAGAAATCAGCCGTTTCGTATAGTGGTTGACATAATGATTGCGTACCCGGTCATCAAGGGAGAGAGTAATTCAGTAATTTATTGCAGCATTAGATAGTCTTATTCATGAGGTTACAGACCTGGTCTTCATACACGATGCCTTACCACCTCAATCTCATCTCACTCAATCTCAAAGAAACTTCCAGTTGTCCTCACCTTTATAGACATCCCAAACAGAATACACATCCCAGTACTGTAAGCCCGTTGGCTAATTACTGTCGCGCTTTGAATGAACGTGACTTCCTGTGTACGGATAAACAGATGGTCTTCACCTATCTAAACATAACAAGCATACACTTCACCACTCCCCCCTATCAAACATTTAAAGAAAAACATTACATGTTTGATAAAACATTAAAAGTACAATTCAATTCCTAATGAAAAGCAATGGCCCATACACTTATGTTACAAATGAGTAAGACAAAACAACAAAAAGGAGTATCTGACCAGTGAGGTCTTATTGTTCCTCAAATGAAAATGAATGTAAACAAGACAATTGACACACAACACTCCGACACATAACTCAATGTATGACAGTCATCAATCCCTCACACCACCTCAGATTAAAAGGGTCGAGAAACATATTGACATCAACAGGCTACTATCAGTGTTAACGGTGTTCAGCAGAATATCAGACAAAAACACAACATCATGATTAAACATTCCCCAAAGTCCATTGAACAATCAAAAAAAAACCTTGTCCGTTTCATGATCCATGCAACAATATCATAAAAAAGACATGTGCATATCCTGTTGTACCTATGGAAAGTTCTACATTTAAATAGGGAAAACGTCCACCTTTAATAGGGAGCAATTCACTATCCAAACATACCATGATAGCCGTCATAATGTAGATCATTATGCATCATCACAAATACATCGAAGTCCAATATTGGGATTGTCATCGTACAGAGTTTCCCACCTTTCTTGCAAGAAACAAACCTTTATACATATGAAATCACCATATCAGTTAATTTAGGAAAATCTTAGATTGCAAGGAATGAAGTTTGTTTCCAATCAAGTGTCCTTTAGTTCTTGTCTTCAGTTTTCTTTGTCTTGTATCAGTCATGTAAAGGTCCAATATCAGTTATTGCAAACAGTGTGATGTGGACCCAACAAATTCCCTGGTTGTCCTAACAAGTCAGTGTAGGTGTGTAGTGGAATAGTGAGTTTCCAACACTTCCCTAATTCAAGATTAACACCACAACAGTGTCTTCCACTGTGTTGGGACCATGTGACCTGTCCAGTCAACTGGCCCGTGGTACTCTGACCCGTAGTATATGGAGTCATTCAGGACTCATGTGGATTCTCCTCTCATCTCGCTGTCGATGATTCATCTAGAAATGGAGTGAGAAGCCAAGTGATCTGACCCTTGCATCGTTCTGCCATGTGAGTGGTCAGGAAGATTTGAAACAGATTTGACCAGTGTAGTTGTAGAAATCCTTCTTGAACATGTTGCTGTTACTCACACACTCAGTTGTCTGTGTCCAGTCAGTGACATGATGTATCATCAGAAAAGGGGTTGTGATGTCCCAATCTGTTCAAAGTATAACTGCAAAACAACGAATAGTGTTTCAACAGTCCATCGGACTTTCATCCACTGGGTATTGTTCCGTCAACTCCCAACAATGAAGACAATAGATCAGTCCTGAAAACTTGTGGATCTCACCATCATTAGAGTGAAGCGTACACCCTATCAAGGGAAGTTTCCATAATAGTCTATGTCAAATTTCCTTTTCCATCCAGAACTCGCTTGGTTGATGTTTGATTCCTTGTGCTATATTTATGCCCGATAGCAACTAGCAGTGGAATAAGATTGTCTGACTTGACTTTGCTTAGCCAAATCAGAAATGGTTATCTATTCTATTCAACCTTACCTTACATCAAAAAAACAATTTCCAAATAAACCAATTAAAAACAAATCCTGTGAATGGAAGATGTGAAACTTCACAGATACCAATGCTCTGTTATAACTATGCAAACAGGAAAAACTCAATTTGTCATGCAACTCCTTATAAGTACCAATTTGATTCGCTTTGAGCCCTAAGCTCAACTCTTTCCAATCATATAATAATCAATTATCATATCATACATCCCCCCTGCCTTCACTTCATTAAGTCAATGTAAAGTGGTACCATGAGTGAATGCAGAACAATGACAAATACAGCCACAGGAGGCGCCATCCTGAACCCGCATTGGCCATCATTTCGGGATGGACATGAAAAATAGAGAATTGGTAAAAGGGATGGATCTGGAATTCATTCGATATGGACTTGCATACTGTATATTCATCAAAACAAAGTGAGAATGTTAAAAACACAAACATTCACTAACAAAATCAAAGACATCAATGTGCAACACAGTCGCTTGTGCGAAGGAATTATAAACCATATAAACTATTAACAAATATGTCTTTCATAGCTAAACTGCTCCCAAATTTTACTTTACCTCAGTACCTTCACACAGGTCTGTGAAATTGGCTATAATGCAATTATAAAATCCTGTAGTTTCATGGCACATGCCCAACTAAAAAATGGTTTGCCCCCTAGGGGATAAACTGCGCAACTAAATTGTAGGAGCGAAAACTCCAGCCCATGTTGCAATGGTTTACCTGCTGCAACCACCAGGGCAAATGTATTAGCATATCTACAGCACCCCAAATTTAGCATTTTCACAGGACAATGGCTAAACTACCTCATGGCAAACAAACAGTGTCTTGATTAACCTCCTAAATTTTAGGGAATTCACAAACTTTGATTCATTTCTATTTTATTTTAAATAGCGGTAGTCAGCCAAACCCTAATGCATATTTTGACCACATCTGTGGTTCTATTGGCATTAAGATTATTCTATCATAAACAATGGGGGATGTCTTTAGGTCTCCATCCTCACTGCAGTTGGTTTCAAACTATAAAGCTATTGAGAGGAAAATATATTTAGCTTTCACTTAACGTTTGATTATCCCAAAACTGAATATGCTTGTGTTGGTGAAATCAACACAGATGAGACCAGTCTGAACTCAAATTTAACCCTTAATAAAAGCTACCCTGATTTAATGGGAAACAATGGTTGGGGCCATCCCAGGGGTCTGCCCCCCTTCCTGGAGCCCTTAGCTTCACCCATTTATGGTGAGCCATTAAAAAGGCCAAATGGATTATTTAAAATGTTTATTAAATTTTAATTCCCACACATTAAAAATCTGACATGGTCCTCAGACTGTTTGTAGCAAAAAATGTTATTCTTTCAACTTAGCCGATATCCTTTCGTTAACTGAAGATTTAGAAAACTCCTAAAAATTATGATCTTGACAGAAAACAGATGTATGATATCACTACATAAATACCCTATTTATTCATTAGTCAATTTACCATTTTATAATTTAAACTCCAATAACAAGTACCAGGCGTTGGTTTTAAAACACAAGTATTATTCCAGTTATAATTTGTAAATACAAATAAAAGAGAAACTATTATTTAACCAAACTCAATTCAGCATTTAAAATACATCATCTAATTTTATTGTGGGGAGTAAACTCGCTTTAGCTGTATAACCCTCTTTTGTAGGCTATAACTATTTTGGATTCAAATTCAGTCCTCATGGGACACAGCGTGTCTTTCTCAGCGTTACAAACTATCACCATGTGGATTCTTCATTCTACCACTTATACAATATACAAGGAAAGAGAAAACACAATATTTTAACCTTTTGTAAGAAAACCATGAGACTATTTTACCAGATTAGAAAATCATTGTACCAATTTCTAATTTATCACTAGGTTTAGATGTACCCACATGTGCTAGCGAACAGCTCAGCACGCAACAGAAAATTACCATGCGGTGGGCCTGGTAAAGGCCTAACCAAATTGTCATGAGGCCTTACGGTCCCTTAAGGCCTTACGGTTTTAAACATTATCATCAATGCAAATAAATACGTTTGACTCAAAATTACATAGTGAACATGACAAAGCACAGCAAAACAGATTATTTCTTGAATACCTATTAAAACATGTTCAAACATGACATGACAAATCAGGCTATTTCTTGAATACCTATTAAACATGTTCAAGCATGACAGGACAAAACAGGCTATTTCTTGAATACCTATTAAAACATGTTCAAGCATGACAGGACAAAACAGGCTATTTTGAATACCCATTAAAACATGTTCAAGCATGACAGGACAAAACTATGGAGATAGAATTGCTTCTAAAGTTCTGCAAATGTGCAGACCACAATTTACAAATGTATATTACAATGTGTAAACAGAAAATACAATTTACAAAGGAATGTAACATCCACAAACAAAAGTCTCCTGATCTGCAAATACAAAACACGATCCACAAATATATTTCACTACCCATAAATAAACTCCTTTCTACTTGTACCTCAACGCAAGGATTTGAATATATGAAAAATGATTTGCGATTACTTCAAACAGTAAATTCACTATTTGTGGATCACATTGTATTTGTGGATTGGTTTCTATTTGTTTGTAACATTTTGAATCAAGTTTTGTAATGCTAATACTACATAAAAATCCACAATTGCACAAATTCTACAAACAAATACATCATGATCTGTAAAAAGGAAACGCGGTCCACAAATATAATTCATAATCTTCAAACAAACACGTTTAAAATTCACAAACAAATACTTTACGATCTGTAAATATGAAACACGATCCGTAATTGGAATTCACAATATGCAAACTATTTTCATCAGGTGAAGAGGTATTTCTGAGTGACATTTGAGTCTGTGGAACGTATCGTATTTGTGGATAGCAAACTGTGTTTGTGGATTGCTTCCTGTTTGTTTGCAGAATTTTGACACAAACAGTCCACATTAGATTTGCAAAAATGATTTGTACTTGCAATCCAATGAGGCTAACAGGGTTGTCTCTTCACTAAATTTCTTTACACCATCTTGGTCTGTGCTTCAGCCAATCAGGCACTTGACTTTAGTCTTACGTCAGGTCTTGGTTCGAGAGCTATGAAGTGTGATCTTTCCTGAAGTCCTGGTGAAAACAGCAACTATGCAGAAAACTGGTAAGCTGTTTATAAAAACGTTATTGGAAGAAATGGCTTGATATATACTGTAACCAACAAGCTATTTGTACGCTTGACTCAGATAAATGTTTGTTTTGTGTCTGACTAAAATCTAGCATTGTATCGCTATGCTTCTAGCTAATTAACCGGGTATAGTCTTCATTAATAGATAGAGTAGCGAAACTGTAGTGACCCACGTGGCACTCTCTCAGCTGGATTTGTTTATCCTTGTCAAAGTAGTTTGTTAGCTACTGTAGCCAGCTATTCAGCCAGCCATCTTATGTTGTGATAGTTTCACTTGTAGCTCTCGCACAGTCATTTCATTGTTTCTTTCTTTGCCTAGATGATAACGTCAATTGCTCCTGGTTCAGCTCTACGTTGCACAACTACTTCAACCGAAGTTCAGACAACATGGAATGATGTCCTGATGCCTCAGCATTCTTGTTGACACTCTAGCATCTACAGTGGGCTTAGTCTTCAAGCAAATACAACAAAATGCAGGCATATGCACTGTGCATGTATGTCTGTGCTTATGTATGTAACTTACATGTCTTACAGTTGTGCTCATAAGTTTGCATATCCTGGCAGAAATTGTGAAATTTTGGCATTGATTTTGAAAATATAACTGATCTAAAACTGTCTTTTGTTTAAGATAGTGATCATATGAAGCCATATATTATCACATAGTTGTTTGGCTCCTTTTTAAATCATAATGATTACAGAAATTACCCAAATGGCCCTGATCAAAAGTTTACATACCCTTGAATGTTTGGCCTTGTTACAGACACACAAGGTGACACACACAGGTTAAAATGGCAATTAAAGGTGAATTTCCCACACCTGTGGCTTTTTAAATTGCAATTAGTGTCTGTGTATAAATAGTCAATGAGTTTGTTAGCTCGGATGCACGGATGCACGGAGCAGGCTAGATACTGAGCCATGGGGAGCAGAAAAGAACTTTCAAAAGACCTGTGTAACAAGGTAATGGAACGTTATAAAGATGGAAAAGGACATATCCAAAGCCATGCAAATGCCAGTCAGTACTTTTCAATCACTTAGTGAGAAGTGGAAAATTCAGGGATCTCTTGATACCAAGCCAAGGTCTGGTAGACCAAGAAAGATTTCAGCCAAAACTGCCAGAAGAATTGTTTGAGATACAAAGAACCCACAGGTAACATCAGAAGGTGATACGATGATACTTGAACAAAAATGAGCTGCATGGTCGAGTTGCCAGAAAGAAGCCTTTACTGCGCCAATGCCACAAAAAAACATGTTTACTATATGCCTGACAACACCTTGACACACCTCACAGCTTCTGGCACACTGTAATTTGGAGTGACAAGACCAAAATGGAGCTTTATTGTCACAACCATAAGCGCTATGTTTGGAGAGGGGTTAACAGGGCCTATAGTGAAAAGAATACCATCCCCACTGTGAAGCATGGTGGTGGCTCACTGATGTTTTGGGGGTGTGTGAGCTGTAAAGGCATGGAGAAGCTTGTGAAAAGTGATGGCAAGATGAATGCAGCATGTAATCAGAAAATACTGGCAGACAATTTGCATTCTTCTGCACAAAAGCTGCACATGGGACACTCTTAGACCTTCCAGCACGACAATGACCCTAAGCACAAGGCCAAGTCGACCCTCCAGTGGAAACGTGTGGTTCACGCAAGACGACCAAAGACTTTGCATAACCTGGAGGCATTTTTCCAAGACGAAAGGACAGCTATACCACCTGCAAGAATTCGGGGCCTCAAAGACAACTATTACAAAAGACTGCACTCTGTCATTGATGCTAAAGGGGGAAATACACACTATTAAGAACTAAGGGTATGCAGACTTTTGAACAGGGGTCAGTTCATTTGTTTCTTTGTTGCCATGTTTTGTTTTATAATTGTCTCTGTTATGACCTACAGTTGAATGTGAATCCCATAAGAAATAAAAGACGTGTTTTGCCTCCTCACTCATGTTTTCTTTACAAATGGTACATACAGCTCTGGAAAAAATTAAGAGACAACTGCAAAATGATCAGTTTCTCTGGTTTTACTATTCATAGGTATGTGTTTGAGTAAAATGAACAGTTTTGTTTTATTCTATAAACTACTGACAACATTACTCCCAAATTCCAAATGAAAACATTGTAATTTAGAGTATTTATTTGTAGAAAATAACTGGTCAAAATAACCAATTAAAGATGCATTGTTTCAGACCTCAAATAATGCAAAGAAAACAAATTCATATTCATTTTTCAACAACAAAATACTAATGTTTTAACTTAGGAAGAGTTCTGAAATCAATATTTCGTGGAATAACCCTGATTTTTAATCACAGCTTTCATGCGTCTTGGCATGCTCTCCACCAGTCTGTCACATTGCTGTTGGGTGACTTTATGCCACTCCTGGCACAAAAATTAAAGTAGCTCGGCTTTGTTTGATGGCTTGTGACAATCCATCTTCCTCTTGATCATGTTCCAGAGGTTTTCAATGGGGTTCAGGTCTGGAGATTGGGCTGGCCATGACAGGGCCTTGATCTGGTAGTCCTCCATCCACACCTTGACTGACCTGGCTGTGTGGCATGGAGCATTGTCCTGCTGGAAAAACCAATTCTCAGAGTTGGGGAACATTGTCAGAGCAGAAGGAAGCAGGTGTTCTTCCAGGATAACCTTGTACTTGGCTTGATTCATGCGTGTGACATTCGAATGAGTTGACGTCATCTCGGTCAGTGGACAGTCGTTTTCGCCCTCTGCCAGTCTGTAGCTTTGTTGTCCCCAATGTCTGTTGCTTGACTTTGTTCTTATTAACCGCTGTAGTTGAAATTTTCAGGATGGAAGCAACCTGATGCTCACTGTATCCCTCTGCCAGTAAAGCCAGAATTGAACCCTTCTTTTCCTTACTCAAAGCTTTTCTTTTCAACTCTTTTGTCATGCTGAATGGTTATTTTTTTATTCAAATTACCTTTGAGGTACTACTTGCACTGTTTTTCCATCCAGCTGGTCGTATTGCAAGAGGATATTGATGATCACAGCAGTGGTTTTTATACTTTTCCTCATTAAATTAGATTTGGTTCAGGTAATCACCTAATCAGTACCTCATTGAGTAAAATGAGGTGTGCCTGTGTTGGAATTTAACAGACGCTGGAATGGAATGGCTGCCATACATGTAGAGATGCTGATTTAAGAAAAATGTGTCTCTTAATTTTTTCCAGAGCTGTATATTACCAATTCTCCAAGGGTATGCAAACTTTTGAGCACAACTGTATATGAGCATATATGTTGTAAACATATATTTGGTTTGATCAACACATATGTACATACATGTCAAAATATACAAGAATTGGCTGTTTTTATATGTCAGATTGAAATATGTAATTAACATATATGATCATGTATTTTAAAATATATGTTAAGTATTTTAAGGTATATGGCCATATATTAGATTTCCGTATGGGAAATATCAAGAGCAGACGAGGTTGTTGTCAAAAAGACAAGTTGATTTCACCAGTACAAGGTTTTTTGTTTCCTAATTTATAAGAAATGTTCAACCAGAACAAAAGCATTGGCTTTCTTGCCATTTAAAAAAACAGGAACCATGAACACGAAATCATGTTTTATTTTTTCAAACATGGAATGACAAAAACAGGATAGGCAACAGTAAGAAAAAAAAAACAAGCTTAAGTAAACAACAAAACTAAATGGAGTGTAATTCTCTGTACACACTCAATAGATGTCTACAACGGAGCCCAATTGTAAGGGTTGTGGATGCTAATGGGCAATCAAAAATGCACAAATTTATCTTTGTCACATTTTCTTCATTTACATTCTAGTTTTATGAATTTCAATAAGGATTTATCTACATACCAAGAGACTGAAAAATATGAGTCATAATCATCATAAAACAAACCTTGCGGCAGATCTGGAAAAGCAGCTTTTTTTTACCATTACACCATTCATGTTTTCCCTAGGGAATTTTTAAAACTACTTCAAATAAGGTCTGTGTTTCGTCTAGGCTTACCCCATCTCGCCATTTTGATAACTGGGTAAATATGTACGAGACAAGGTGGCTTTTATAAATATCTTTGCCTAGATTTTGCAAAGCTAATTAGCAGCTAATGTGGCTATCTTACAGAACTACAATTTACATCAGGGGTGGGCAATATTTTTCACTGGGGGGCCACACTGAAAATGCCAGAGTGCATCGTGGGCCAGATTACTTTTTTAACCAACATGCCTAAAAAACACACAACATAGCTAAGTCTGTTAACTTGCATATTATAATTATGCATATTTATTTTCCATGCAACACCGTTTTCATAATCAAACTTAATTTACTTTAACAATGTTTTTTATTATTATTTTCTGTTAACAACTGTTATTATGGCAGGCAAAGGCCTAAAAAATCCCTTTTTAGGGTTATTACTCAACAGAAATGTTGCAACACATTTGCCTTAACACTTAACTTTCAACTCAACAGAGTAAGTTTATTACATAAGGTATAGTGTATAACAGTTATATAGGTATAATAGTTATTAGGGCAGCCATAAGTCTATGAAATCACTTCTGAAGATTTTCACTCAAAGCAAATGTTGGTATAATTGTCGTGGTCTAACTTCATACAGTATATTTTTTGTACTATGCGCTATTAACGACAGCTATTCCAGCAGCCCAGACCCAAGAAATCAACTTTTAGGGCTACTCACTCAATATGAACAGGAGAGCCTCGTATGGATGTAGACAAGTGAGGTGAAGTCAGGAGTCATTTCTGTTGAAGCAGTGTGCGGTTCTGCTGAAGCAGTGTGCTGTTCTGTTGAAGCAGTGTGCGGTACTGCTGCAAGATATTCATCAGTGAGGCTGCATCTGCGCTTGGACTTGTTGAATTGTAGCATCGGGTGACAGTTTTTGTTTTTCTCCGCATGCTCGCTCTGGAAGTGCCTCTGCAAATTGTACTCTTTAAAAACTGCGACGTTAGCTTAACATATTAAGCAAGTTGCTTTACCTGTGACATCTACAAATAAATATTTTCCTGTCAATTCTTTTTTAAATACCCTGCTTTCCAGAGATCGCTAGCCATCAATTGCGTATAGTACGTACAAATGATAACTTCCGCGTGTGGATTGTGGTGCTGGTCCCTACGTATCATAGGAACGCAAATACCTTGTTTCAACTTAAAGGTATTTTAAACAGACAGTATGATCCTGCTGTACTTATTACTGGGAGTGCCATGGGACTTTTAATTTGAAAATAAATAAATATGCAGCAGTAAATAAACTACCGTAATCTGCGGACCTCATCAGGCATTTTTTATTTTGTATTATTTAAAATTTTTTGGATGTATCACGGGCTGGATAGAATTACTCAACGGGCCGGATCCAGCCCGGGGGCCTTATCTTGCCCAGGTCTGCTTTACATTGACGTCATCAAAGTGCAGCTAGTGGTAGCTGGAAAAAACACCACATTTCCCTATGAGTAAAATCTGATCAAGTAACATAGCAAGAATATGGTTTATTACATATGTAAAGATATAATAGAAATTTTAAACTTTTTCCAAATGAGCCTTTGGAGTTTCTCCATTTAATAATTGATTGGCTAAGCACAAGTGTAGCTTTTAACATTTTCCTACCTCGTCAAGTGAGAGGAGTCGCTGGAGCCATTTGTTAAGGTAGAGTACTATAATAAGTTAATGTTAGCTGCAAAGAGCATTTTTGTGGTAAAACGATTGGTAACGCTTTATTATTTACAAATTCTTCATGATTTACAGTATGGTTTAAAATTGTCCACCAGGGCAGGTATATTAATATGAAAATGGTACCTTGCATGCTATCATTTTTGGAGTTTTGAAAAACTGTACAGTAAGTACTCTAACTGTGACCTATCCTAACGTTAAAGCTAGTTAGCAAAAAGCCCTACCCTGTTACGCTAGTTAGCGTGTCACTATGTTGATAAGTCTGATTACAGCTAACAAGTCAAATAGAAAGCGTCTGATGCTGGGCTGGTCATAGCCAGCTAATTACTAACAAGTGTTAGCTTGCTATGCATCATTGGCTGGTGTGCTAGTTAACGTCTCACCATGTGGAGAAATCCGATTACAGTACATATGATAACTAGACTATTTCTGGTGGGGTAGCAACAGCTAATATACAGCTCCGGAAAAAATTAAGAGACCAAAACTTTCCTTTTCAACTTTTTTGGTAAGGAAAGAAAAGGTGCAGTGGTCTCTTAATTTTTTCCGGAGCTGTATAGCAAACGTTAGCTATAGTGGTATGCATTATTTCCCCAGAGTGCTAGTTAACTAACCTTGTGGAGAAATCCAATTAAAAACAGAAAAATAGCTAGCACACTGGGGAGATTATGCATAACTTTCCTGTAATGTTTTTTGGTGATGAACGTCTTAAGTGCTAGCTTTTATTGTAGTTCATCGCGGCTATTAAATAGACAAAATACATTTTTTTGTTTATTAATGTTAAACTAAACAAATACCAGTCATACAGCCTTGTAACTTGCCAATACCAAATTGTATTGTCTGCTCTTTAAACTATATCATCTGATCCTTGCAAAACTGATGTTATTTTGTTGTATGTGTTTTACCATTATTACAGGCCATTATTACCATTTTTGTATGCTAGTTAGTAATTTTTTTACTTTTTTCTTTCAGCCCTAACTGCACATCCTTTCCAGTAGCCATATGCTCTGTGCCTCAATTCACAGACTTACACCCCATCTAGTGCCTGTGAGTCAAAGGCACTTTTCAGCACAGATGGAGTTATTTGTTTCACACTCAACGCATATCCTAAATTGCTTACTGTCAACCTCCCCTCAGCATGGTGTGCCATCAGGGTTTGGTGCGCTTTCCCACTGTTGCAAGCCGTATAGCATCCTGCTGCTCACCATGCCCGCCAGGACACCTGCAGGGTTGGGTGGCCATGGTTTTTAAAAATGTCCAGTACAGACAGGGAGGGTATCGGTTGTTCTTGCTGAGGTTCAAGGAGCCATGCCAGTAAATCTGCCCCGGAGACAGTACACCAACCACTAAAGATCCTCTGTGGGGTCTCTTGACAGAGGGTTATAGTACATCAGCCATGTTCATCTCTACAGACTGCACTTTGTTAGAAGTTGCTGGCACAAAAATCTCTGTTTTGCCCATATTGCCTGGGGAATATATAAGGAAGGCAATTGTGGGAGGTGGAACATAGGCCAATTCTTGTACTATTTTAGTCTGGGATCTTTTGGTAACACAATGTTTTTTGGTAACAGTTTACAATAAGGATACATTAATTGACATTAGTTAATGATGTAGTAAATATTAACAAACATGAATTATAAGCCTTAATAAACATGTATTCGTTTTTGTTAATAGCAGTTATACCTGTAATTATTAATGTTTGTAAATGTATTCGCTAAAATGTATTAACATTTACTACATTCATTTGATAAGTTATTTTTCATGCTTATTTCTGTTGAAGTAAACCTATACATACTTTATCTATACATACATTTAATAATGACAGTATTTTACCTAGCTTTTTTCGGACACATTTAACTTAATTGTTCATCCTCCAGTGTCTTCCTCAGGTTGAGAACAGAGGACAAACTCGTTGTGTACTCAGCTTTGAGGTACTACTATACCTTATAACGTTAACTCAGCCATGCATTCAAGATGAACTATTTCTCAATAAAAAATGTAACTCCATAAATGCAAATTATAATTAATGACGAATTTGTATTACATTAACTTGCCATGCTAAGCACTATTCATCTTCTGTCATCACAGCTACAAAGCGTTTGCTCTTTGAATGCTCATACATTACAGTCGTTGTTCTGTGTTTGCAACAAACTATTTTCGTTGAATTCTTAAATGTAAACTGGTCCGATACTTTTGAAGTTTTTGGTCTTCCCTCCGATGTAGCCTCCGCCATCTTTCAAAATGTTTTTTTTCCTGCATCTTATGTAGACCCAACTAATCTGTAATGACATTAGTTGTCAACAATTTTTATTATCGCAGTTCTTGATTTTTACCAATTAATTATTGCAGCACTAATTTCCTCACTATTTAATAATTTTATCGTATGTGCGCACCACCATATAGTAGTAGTTCAAAGATGAGTACATTCAAGTTTGTCCTCTGTTCTCAACCGGTTCTCAAGAGGAAGATGTGAGGCCGGAAGAAGTTAGTTAAATGTGCAGTCTGAAAAAAGCTACAGTCACTAATAAATTAATGTATAGTTGTTTACTTCAACAGAACAATTATTTTTTGAATGAATGTAGTAAATGTTAATACATTTTAACTAATACATTAACTAACATTTATACTTACATCTTTAATTGCTTTAGTTAATATTAACAAAGACTAATACATGTTTATTAAGACCTATAATTCATGTTTGTTAAAATTTACTACATCATTAACTAATGTCAATTAATGTATCCTTATTGTAAAGTGCTACCGTTTTTTTCAATCACTTGTCATGGTATTGGAGTTGTGTGCCGGGAATAAAGTAATGTATGTGGTGGAGTCAAGGTTCATCCCAAGGGAGCTCTTTTTACATCTGTACAGCTATTAAATGTACCCAAAACATCAAAGGTATGTTTTGGTGTTCCTCAGGAATCGGTTTTGGGCCCATTATTGTTCTCACTATATATGCTGCCACTGGGTGATGTCATCCGGAATCACAATGTCAATTTTCACTGTTATGCTGATGAAACACAGTTGTGTATTTCGATGAAACATGGAGAAGCCCCAAAATTAGCTACTTTGGAAGCATGCGTTTCAGATATTAGGAAGTGGATGACAGAGAACTTCTTGCTTTTAAACTCAAGAAAAACAGAAATGCTCGTTTTAGGATCCAAGAAACAAAGAATTTTGTTGGCAGATCTCACTGTGAACCTCGACGGCTGTGTGATCCTATCCCAAAAAACTGTAAGACACCTAGGCGTTACCCTCAACCCTGACCTCTCCTTTGATGAACATATAAAAAATATCTCGAGTTGCTTATTTCCATCTTCGGAACATTGCAAAAATGTTTTCTATCAAAAACTGATGCAGAAAAACTAATCCATGCTTTTGTTACTTCAAGATTAGATTACTGCAATACTTTTTTTCCTAGTTATCCTGATGAACAAATAAATAAACTTCAATTAGTGCTGAACACGGCTGCTAGAATCCTAACTAGAACTAAAAAATGTGAACACATTACTCCAGTACTAGCCTCCTTACACTGGCTTCCTGTTAGGGCTGATTTTAAGGTTTTATTGTTAACCTATAAAGCATTACATGGACTTGCTCCTACTTACCTCACTGAAATGATCCAGCCATACATACCTACACGTAACCTTAGATCGCAAGATGCAGGCCTTCTAATTGTACCTAGAATTTCTAAACAAACAGCCGGAGGCAGGGCTTTCTGTCATAGAGCTCCACTACTGTGGAATGATCTGCCAATTAAGATTAGAAATGCAGACTCAGTGCAATACTCATTTGGTACCCAGTTATTTACCCTAAAATACCTTAAATACCTTATTTAACTTCGGGCTCACTTATTTTTGCACCTACACTAATTCCTTTTTAATTTTGTTTTAGAAAAACTGACATAAGGAGCTGGTACCTATAAAGCTGTTACGTCTAATTAAAATACTGGTTTGGAATAAATAAATGTCATGGTGAACACTTTCATGGTGAACATTTTCATGGTGATATATATATGATTGCAAAAGGGGTTCACAAACTTTCAGCAGCACTGTATGTAGTGAGTCACCCATTTGTTTGAACAGGAGTGTGACTTCCCTGAAGACACAACTGTTCCTCCAAAACACAGGAGGCTATTCTACCAGACACAGAGACACTGATGAGTTAACCCAAAAGCCTGGATAGAGGGGCTCAGTGAATGTTGAGTGGAATGTGTATATGTGGGTAACTGTGTCAGAGGAGATGTTGTAGAAGGACAGAGTGCCGGCAGGCCAGTCCAGATATACTCCCACTTTGTTGGACCAGGAGGAGAGGACAGGTATCGTTGTGAAATTAACATTGTGCCTGGCAGTATAACTGTTACTACAGTAGTCTAGACACCAGGACTTGTTATTGTATCCAAACCTACTCTCATCCCCATTTTCTTTCCTGTTGATTCCCTTATATGTCACTGCTATACAAGCCTCTCCAGTCCTCATTACCTCCCAGTAACAGCGTTCTGTCAGACCCTCTCTACACAACACCTGGTAACAATACTCAAATCTCTCCAGGTGATCAGGATATGGCTGCTCTTCTCCCTCTGTCACTGTCCTGTTCCCCTCAGACAGAGAGAGGTTTCTGTGTGCTGTGTTTGGATCCAGATTGAGAACACAGGCATCTAATGAGAAAGATTAGGACAAAGTATTAAAAAATATAGAATCTCTGCCCTCCCCCTGACTCCCATCTACAGTGCCTTGTGAAAGTATTCACGCCCCTTGGCATTTTTCTTATTTTGGAACCGGGAATTAAAATTGTTTTTTTGGGGATGTTTGTATCATTTCCATTACACAACTTGCCTATCACTTTAAAGATGGCTTTATTTTGAAACAAACAAAAAATAAGGCAAAAAAACTGAAAACGTGAGTGTGCATTACTATTCACCCCCCCAAGTCAACAC
This sequence comes from Esox masquinongy, assembly GCA_016801175.1. Lineage (NCBI taxonomy): Eukaryota > Metazoa > Chordata > Actinopteri > Esociformes > Esocidae > Esox > Esox masquinongy. The sequence goes on along the minus strand of JACXGI010002512.1, from coordinate 31,966 downwards.
TTTGTAGAGCCACCTTTTGCAGCAATTACAGCTCCAAGTCTCTTGGGGTATGTCTCTATAAGCTTGGCACATCTAGCCACTAGGATTTGTGCCCTTTCTTAAAGGCAAAACTGCTCCAGCTCCTTCAAGTTGGAAGGGTTCCGCTGGTGTACAGCAGTTTTTAAGTCACAGATTCTCAATTGGATTGTGGTCTGGGCTTTGAGTAGGCCATTCCAAGACATTTAAATGTTTCCCCCTTAAACCACTCGAGTGCTGCTTTAGCAGTATGCTTAGGGTCATTGTCCAGCTGGAAGGTGAACCTCTGTCCCAGACTCAAATCTCTGAAAAACTGAAACAGTTTTCCCTCAAGAAATTTCCTGTATATAGTGCCATCCAACATTCTTTCAGTTCTGGCCAGTCACCCAGTCCCTGCTGATGAAAACATCCCCACAGCATGATGCTGCCACCACAGCAGCATCATGCTGAGAGGTATTGGGTTTGCGCCAGACAGCATTTTCCTTGATGGCCAAAAAGCTAAATTTTAGTCTCGTCTGACCAGAGTACCTTCTTCCATATGTTTGAGGAGTCTCCGACATGCCTTTTGGCAAACACCAAATGTGTTTGCTTATTCTTTCTTCTTTAAGCAATAGCTTTTTTCTGTCCACTCTTCTGTAAAGCCCAGCACTGTGGAGTGTACAGCTTAAAGTGGCCCTATGGACAGATACTCCAATTTCCACTGTGGAGCTTCACAGCTCTTCGTTGCCTCTCTGATTAATGCCCTCCTTGCCTGGTCCGTGAGTTTTGGTAGGCGTTACTCTCTTGGCAGGTATGTTGTGGTGCCATATTCTTTCCATTTGTTAATAATGGATTTAATGGTACTTCACAGGATGTTCAATGTTTTGGATATTTTTTTATATTTGTACTTCTCCATAACTTTGTCCCTGACCTGTTTGGAGAGCTTCTTGGTCTTCATGGTGCCGCCTTCTTGGTGGTGCCCCTTGCTTGTTGGTGTTGCAGACTCTAGGACCTTTATATACTGAGATCATGTCACACTTAGATTGCACACAGGTGGACTTTATTTAACTAATTATGTGTCTTCTGAAGGTAAGTGTTTGCACCAGATCTTATTTAGGGGTTTCATAGCAAAGGGGGGAGGGATACATATGCATGCACCCCTTATCCACTCTGTATTTTAGAATTTTTTTAAACAAGTTATTTTTTTCATTTCACTTCACCAATTTGGACTATTTTGTGTATGTCCATTACATGAAATCCAAATAAAAATCAATTTACATTACACGTTGTACAGCAACAAAATAGGAAAAATGCCAAGAGGAAGAAATATTTTTGCAAGGCACTGTATCTCACACAGTGTAAAAGTGAAAATTAACTTAAAAAAACTCACATTTTCTCAGCCCTGATTTCAACCTGAACTCACCACCATGATCTGTACTGTAGAAAAATCAGTAAGATGTAATAAGCATACTCTATACAGTAGTGGATATAGAAAGTCACCACCCCCTTTCATAATGTCTTACAACATTATGTTGCGTTACAGCCTGAAATGAAAACATATAAAATCAACTTTTTCTGTCTTTATTTACATAAACTAATCCACAACATCCAAGTGAAAAAAAAATCTAAAAATCTCTGAAAAGTTAGTCTCTTTGAATACGTCTGTGCTTTGCACATCTAGACTGTGCAATATTTTACCATTCTTGCAGAATTTTTCAAGCTCAGTCAAATTGCACAGTGACCACTTATGGACTGCACTCTTCAAGTCATTCCATGTATTCTCAGTGGGATTAAGGTTGGGGCACTGACTAGGCCTCTGAAGGACATTCACCTTCCTGTCCTCCAACCACTGTATGGTTGCTTTGGCAGTATACTTTGGGTCATTTTCAACTTCCTGGCAGAGGGCTGAGGGTTCTCCTCAAGAATTTGACGGTATCTTGTACTTTCCATTTTCCCTTCTATCCTGTTCTCCAGTCCCTGCTGAAGAGAAATACCTCCACAACAGGATTCTACCACTCTGTGCTTTACTGTGGGCATGGTGTTCTTTGAGTGGAAAGATGTATTGTGTTTTCGCCAGACCTATCATTTTGTGGTCAGGCCACAAAATCACTAAAATATATCACAGGTGGAAACCAATTAGAATGATTTGTAATCTGGAAGATGGTTGGTTATTCCTCAGCAAGTTTGAAATTGAATTCTGGGGGGGGGTCACTTATTACTGTTTTAATTTTAATTCATTTTTAAGAGAATATTGTAGTTTATTGCGTGTAAAAACAAAGTGGAAAAAGTCTGATTTAAAGTGTTTTTATTTCTGGCTGTAACGCAACTTAAGGTGAAAAATTTGAAGGGGGACGGTGACTTTCTATACCCCCTGTAATCATTAGGTACACCACATGGAGTACACATGTTCTCTTGTTCATACAGACAAACGGCACAGTGTTTAAAAAAACAGATAGAAGGCATAGTGTGTCGAAGAGAAAGATCAAGGACATAATTTGTAGTAGAGACAGGTTACTCGCTTTAGACACTTACTCGCTTTTAGTGTCTAACCCTGGACTAGCTAGTACTATACCGGTCTAGTTTGGTAAGTGAAGACGAGTAGGAGACAATTTGGGTTATTGTTTGGAGGTAGGATTCTACACAGTGCCCCTTAAAGTCTCTGTCTAAAAAGATGGAGCTATTGCAAAAAAGTCCTATTTTTTTGTAAAAACAGGACTTGCTTGTAAAAAAGAAACATCTCTCACTTTTGCTGTGTGCTATAGCCTTCCATCTGTCTCTGCTCCGACTGCCCCTTACCTCTCCCCCTTGTGTTTGTAAACCTTTACATTTCCAGAAGAACACCCAAACTATCAGTAGTCTCCCACCTATTTCAACCACAAGCACTTGGATAATGCTAATCTCCTATCATTGTAATCAATATACCTGACAAAATAAACTTGCAGTTTTCTGGCAAAACCTTAATGGTCACTTTTGTTTTTTTTAGGTTGACAGGACTTAAAACACTTAAATGAGCTGGCCTTCCTTCACAACCTGTTGTCAGGTCCTGTCTGGGGTGCCTCTAGGCATCTCTCCGTGCCTGGAGGCCACAGTCAAAGCCTGTTCATTGCTGTTTAATAATCCCCAATCAGAGGCAATAGGGAGCAGCTATAGGGATCCTATTTAAGTTGCCCTGTGTGTCCCTTAGTTGTCCATCATTGTTTTGAGTTTGCTGTTTCTGTTGCTGCTCTTCAGTTCCGGTTTGTACTCGCCTTTTGTTGGGTTTCTGTTTGTGTTCTTTGGAATAAGAAACATTAAAAGGATGTACCTCAGCTCTGTGCCTCGTGTCCTGCCTCTTAACCGTGACACCTGTCAGCTTTACCCTGGCCCAGACTCAGTTTGTTCAGTTGAGGATTCTTGGTCCTAAGTACATTCCAAAAACTGCTACAGAGGACATCTGGCCTGGTTTAACACTAGAATCGCCAAGCCTTTCAGTGCTTCAGGTAAAGCACTGGACTGTGCCACTGCGTTATAGGCAGCCCAAAGCCACACATTCTCCTCGGCGAGTCTGTTTAACGCTGCGTTCAAAGAGGTCTTTGATCACTCGCCCAGTGGACGTCATACGGGGGATCTGTTGATGGAACTCCAACAAGGACGCCGCTCCGCTGCTGAGTTTGCTCTTGATTTCCACACCCTGGCAGCCAGTAGTGGTTGGAGCGATGCCGCCCTCCTAACCGTGTATAGAAGAGTACTTAATCAGGAGTTGCAGACAGAGCTGGCCTGCCGTGGGGATTTAACAGACCTGGGACAGTATACCCACTTGTGCATTTCTATAGACAACCTCCTAACTGACCGACGAAAGATGCAGACTACACAGAATGTCCGACCACCATCACCCGGCCTACAACCTTGCCCTCCCAGTTACCCGGAACCTATGCAACTAGGGTGCGCTCCCCTGTCATCCGCGGAGAGGCAACGACAACTGCAGGAACGGCTATGCCTCTACTGTGGAGGGGGAGACCACCTGCTGAGCCGCTGCCCTGTTCGCCCTCCTCGGAGAGATGATAACCACCCCGGCGCTTCACATCAGGTAGGTGTCTCTCAGTTATTAAAGACAAAGACAACTCGTTCTTCCTATTTTGCATTCTGTGAATGGGATGGCCAAATTGGTTGAAGGGCTCATAGACACTGGCGCGGCTGGTAATTTTATTGACGAACATTTAGCCAAAGAACTCAACCTTGAGTTCTCCGCCCCTACGAGTCAATGCCCTCGACGGACAACCCCTCGGAACTGACTTCATCACACATATGACCCCGAAAATCTACCTCCAGACGGGTGTTTTGCACCATGAATCTACAGAGGATATAAAAAGTCTACACACCCCTATGAAAATGTCAGGTTTTTGTGATGTAAAAGAACAAGACAAAGATAAATCATGTCAGAACTTTTTCCACTTTTAATGTGACCTATAATGTGAACAATTCAAGTGAAAAACACACTGAAATCTTCGAGGGGGAAAAATGAAAAATAAAAACCTTACAATAACCTGGTTGCATAAGTGTGTACACCCTCTTATAACTGGGGATGTGGCTGTGTTCAGAATTAACCAATCACATTCAAACTCATGTTAAATAGAAGTCATTACACACTTGCCATCATTTAAAGTGACTCTGATTAATCACAAATAAAGTTCAGCTGTTCTAATAGGATTTTCCTGACATTTTCTCAGTTGCATCTCAGAGCAAAAGCCATGGTCCGCAGAGAGCTTCCAAAGCATCAGAGGGATCTCATTGTTGAAAGATATCAGTCAGGAGAAGGGTACAAAATAATTTCCAAAGCATTAGATATACCATGGAACACAGTGAAGACAGTCATCATCAAGTGGAGAAAATATGGCATAACAGAGACATTATCAAGAACTGGATGTCCCTCCAAAATTGATGAAAAAATGACCCGGTAATCTCGTGGAGAGAGGGTGAGCTCCGTTGCTGGTCCCCCACCTGTTTCCAATATTGTACGCACCATGTAGAGCCACCTCAGTTGAGGACCCCACCTCGGCCATCCTAACAGACGTTCCACCAGTGTACGCCACTTTTCATAACGTCTTCAGTAAAGAAAAGGTGCCCGTATTACCACCGCATCGACCTTGGGATTACACATTCGATCTAATATCGGGCACAACACCGCGTAAGGGGCGGGTTTGTCCCCTATCGCTACCTGAGGAGGAGGCTATGGATAAATACATAGATGAGGCCTTAAACATGGGATTCATCCGCCCGTCCATATCTCCTGCGGCCTCTGGGTTTTTCTTTGTGGGGAAAAAAGCCGAAGGGCTCTGCCCATGTATTGATTATCGATCACTCAACGACATTACCATAAAGAATAGATTTCCCCTGACCCTGATTCCGGCAACTCTGGAGTAAATTGGAAAGGCCACCATCTACTCCAAACTAGATCTTATAACCTAGTCTGTATTTGCAAGGGGGACTAGTGGAAAATGGCCTTCCTCATCTACTCCCATTTCATGCTAGACCACGTGCAGCACGTCAAACAAGTCCTCCAGAGACTCCAGGACAACCAACTTTTTGTGAAAGCTGAAAAAAGCGCCTTCCACGTCATTACTGTCAACTTTCTAGGATTCGTCCTCACTCCAGGAGGGGTCAACATGGATGACTGCAAACAGTTTACCTACCGGGGAGCTACACCCCCTGCCAACACCAAACAAACCTTGGTCCCATATATCCGTAGACTTTCTCACTCACCTACCCGAATCAGCTGAGCAAACTGGAATGTAACTAAATGCATGATATTGTAGACATTTATCTGTAGTGTTTGGATTTCCTCTGATACACATGAAGGGCAGAATAGGCTGATATGCTTTATTGTAATGTACGGGTTATGGATCAAACTTCATAAGAACATTGTTGAATTGATTGTCCTTGTTGCATGTCTGACAACCACTGGTGGCAACGCCCCATCCATTCGATAATTTGACATTGATTAAGTGGGACAGTTCCTGTCCTTTGTGTTCATTGTGTTTGCCAAGGTTAAGTAATGCTATGTCTGATTTTAGGATAAATAGCCATGTCTCCAAAAGGTTATTTGAGTTTGTCATCGTTAAAGAGACCTCCCAACATGTTGTGTTGTAGTCATATTTAGTTTGTCATCGTTAGAGAGATCTCCCAACACATTGTGTTGTAGTCATATTCAGGAGTCTATCTTTAACAGAAGCTCCTAGCACACCTTTGTGCTATAGTGTCTTACATTTTTATGGTATACTTAGTAGACAGTTAGACTAGTAAGGAGGATGTCGAATTGTGTTGGTAGGTAACTATGTTTTGTATTGTAACTTTATTACTTGTTTGGAATAAATTGAATCACTTTGGAATATAGATCACTACAGCATTCCTCGTTCATCTTCACACTCAAGCTCGTAGGGCTTACTGGTAATTACACACACATACGTAAGTCTAAGCGACCAGACTTGGTATCACTGAGTCCTGGATTCTCGAAGCAGTCTGGTTAGACCCGGGAACATATGACATTGACTAGTCATCCCTGAGTCGTGAGCATCATAACATTCTGTGTAGCCCCATCGAAGTGACCAGACTGGTCATCCCTGAGTTCCGGGTTGCTGCACGATCCCTTGTTTTCTGTACTTGACTTATGAGGAGCATAGAGGATAACGATGGCCGTGAAACGTGATTTTTTTAATTAATTAATTTGTTGAATGGTCAAAGAAATTGTTTGTATTTTATTTTTTAATTTCAAATTCAACCAAGGCTCTAATCTAGTATCTGGGTGTATTGCCTATTCATCCGTTTATGTCATTCATTCAGTGAGGGGTGATTAGCGCCTGGGTACCAATGCAAAGTGACGTGTGCTTTTTGCAGATTAGGTTAGAATACAGGGTAAAAAAAAACAGTTAAATAGTCTCTAAATAGTTTTCAGTTTGTGAGTTTGGAATTCAGACAACGGAACAACGTAATATACAACTATTTAGGAAATGTCATGGAAGGAGCAGGGTGTAGCTTTAAAAATGGCAGATTTATTTTAATTACAAACTCAAACAGCAATTGGCGTAGGCTTTTGGCGGTTCTAGTGTTAAAAATTACTTCTGAATGTGTACAATATGTCAAATCTGAGGGCCTGCTGTCTACACTTCTGATGGTATCTATGAGTGTTCTTCCAGGTTCAAATTTTAGAGTCTATTCTCTGTACTTATTAGCATTGTTGCGCATACTACTGGTAACTGTCATCCAACTTGATGCCGATGGGACCATCCTGTATGCAACTGGCCCCTCACTGAATACTGATGGAAACGGACATAATTCACATGGTATCTGTTGACACCTTGGCATGAACATTGGCATCTAACATTGGAATGAAGCCACAGTATTGGAATCCAAATACTGTGCAAAAAGATAGTTGTCATAAAACAAATTGCAATCTGGCTCAAATAATTGAGATCAGGCAATTATGTAATAATTGCGACAGCCCAATATACAGCTCTTGAAAAAATTAAGAGACCACTCCTAATTTTTCTTAAATCAGCATCTCAACATGTATGGCAGCCATTCCATTCCAGTGTTTGTTAAATTCCAACACAGGCACACCTCATTTTACTTAATAAGATACTGATTAGTTGATTACCTGAACCAAATCTAATTTCACGAGGAAAAGTATAAAAACCACTGCTGTGGTCATCACTATGCTCTTGCAATAGGACCAGCTGGATGGCAACAGCAGTGCAAGTAGTACCTCAAAGGTAATTTGAATATGATTGACATCAAGTGACCTACAAAACAGTGGCAAACAGCAGCTGGGGTAAGGTGCATAGCGAGGACGGTTCGAAAGAGGCTCCTAGGGGCAGGGCTGAAGACATGCAAAACTAGAAAAAAGCGCTTCATCAATGAGAAGCAAAGAAGAGCCAGGCTGAAGTTTGCAAAAGACCATAAAGATGTCTTGCACCCACTGTGAAATTTAGTGGAGGATCAGTGATGAACTGGGGATGCTTCAGCAAGGCTGGAATCGGGCAGATTTGTCTTTTTGAAGGACGCATGAATCAAGCTAAGCACAAGGTTATCCTGGAAGAACACCTGATTCCTTCTGCTCTGACAATGCTCCCCAACTCTGAGAATTGGGGAACAGCAGGACAATGCTCCATGCCACACAGCCAGGTCAATCAAGGTGTGGATGGAGGACCACCAGATCAAGACCCTGTCATGGCCAGCCCGATCAAGAGGAAGATGGATGGTCACAAGCCATCAAACAAAGCCAAGCTACATGAATGTTTGTGCCAGGAGTGGTATAAAGTCACCCAGCAGCATTGTGACAGACTGGTGGAGAGCATGCCAAGACGCATGAAAGCTGTGATTAAAAATCTGGGTTATTCCACCAAATATTGATTTCTGAACTCTTCCTAAGTTAAAACATTAGTATTTTGTTGTTGAAAAGTGAATATGAATGTTTTCTTTGCATTATTTGAGGTCTGAAAACAATGCATCTTTTTTGGTTATTTTGACCAGTTGTTGTTTTCTACAAATAAATACTCTAAATTAAAATATTTTTATTTGGAATTTGGGAGTAATGTTGTCAGTAGTTTATAGAATAAAACAAAAATATTCATTTTACTCAAACACATACCTATGAATAGTAAAACCAGAAAAACTTATAATTTTGCAATAGTCTCTTAATTTTTTCCAGAGCTGTATATGCACCTCCTACAATGAGGCATACTTCTACAATGGTGTCAAGAATACCACTGTAAAAATGAACCACCCTCTCAATCTTCAACCATGGCTATAAAATGCTATCCATATTGCCACTGGTGGCCCCATAAGAACTCATCACAGTTATGCTTTTTTCTCTTTGGTAGAGTGGCCCTCGCTACATACAGAACCCAGATTTATTGTATCCAACATTAGTAGTAAATGTAGGGTATATTCTGTCACTTTGGTGATTTATGACCCTGGTGGGCGGGGCTTCCGGTTTGATTTGACAGGTGTGCGGCACATCCAGTTTGGTAGGTGGGACTTCCTGTGTGACGTATGGACTTCCTGTATGACGTGTGTTAGGGCGGAACTTCTGGAATGACGTATGCATGTCCGGTGTCTTTGTAATTTAAGATTGCATTGTTGTTTTCATGTTTGATGTTTTACAATGATTGATAAACACCCCAGATAAGTGTTATAACAGTATTGAGGTGTTTGCTGTTCAACAAATGGGTCTTAGGGTTCCGGAATGTTAAATTCCCAGGCAATTAATAGGCGTTATATGTTTGATGTTTAACAAAAGGGCGCCAGGGTTCTGCAATGCTAAACCCTCCGGCATTTTATGTTCTGATAAGTGCTACAACAGATGTCTTACAACCAGTGTGTGTTAACCTTTCATGTTATATGAGGAGATAGGTGATTGGCGTGGTCTGTGTATTTAAACCACGCAGACCCCAGTGTTGGTCATTCAGACTTGTCTGAGTGAACTTCAACACTACAAGCCAACATACACACTACAAACCATGGCGGATTGTGCAGTGATCAACGTTTTGGGTGAAACACCCGTGAAACACCGATGGGTCCAGACATTCATGTCGGGACCCACCTGATTGTTTTTTTGAGACCCATTATGATGACATTGTGGAGACAGTTTTAACACCTCGACTGAAACGTCCTGGTCAAGGCTTTGAATGCATCTGGTTTTTAAGCACGGCTGACCAAAGTTCATGTGGCAGCCAAGAACTTTCTGTTCGAACTCAAGTCGAAGCCGAACATCACACAGAGACTGAGTGAGAATAGGGATGAATACATGGATAAATTTAATGCGGAAGCTGTATGCAGCGCAGTACAGTCTTGATGCGACAAAAACAAGGAGACTGCTGTCTAAGGATGGGTATCTTCAGTTGTCGTGATTACATGTATCTAAACAAATTCTATGTGGCTTTAGCGATTAAAGTTGATGCACAAAGTTATCAAGAGTGGATTTGATGGTTGTAGACTTTTTAATAACCAAAACCATGTCAGTACAAAGCGTTTTAATAATCTGAACAAGCATATGGAAACGGTCAGGAACACATCTGATGATTGACCGCAATTGGTGTCAAACGGGGTTGAAACAAATGCTCTAAACAGCTTAATGTAAACTTCTAACATTTTTAAATGCTGACAACAAAGACTTTAAAATTGGGCACCTGTTATGTGTGTTTACGTATGTAATAGATGCTTGTGTGATAAAATTGCTGAATAATGAAGCTGTGGATGTAGACTGTATTTCTAAAATGTTTACAGATTTTCTAATCAGCAGAAATCTGAATGTTTGTGTAACCTTTCTGAAATTCTTGGATGACGTGTAATTCAAAAGACTCAAATAAAACAATGTTAAACATGTATTACTTCTCATTATTGACCCAATGCTCTACGATGTCTAAACACGTTATGAAAAGTATTTACTACGACCCATCAAACCCTGGTGCTTATGTGGGTAGAGAGGGTTTGAAAAGAGCATACTTGGAGAAAACCGGGGAGATCCTCAAAAATGGCGAGGCAGATGACTGGCTACTCGCCCAGGATACATACATGCTACACGGGCCTGTAGCTATACATTTTCAAAGAAATAGAGTTATTGTTCATGATATAAATTCACACTTTCAGCTTGATTTGGTTGACATGACTGTTTATAGTGTGGAAAACATGCATAGATGTATTAAGCAAATACGCATGGTTTTGTGTGCTGAGAAAAGCGCTATAGAGGTAAAGCAAGCCTTTGAAGACATTAAAAAAAAGGAAGGACACCCCAGAAAGTCCAAACGGACAAGGGGAAGGAGGTTTTTAATTAACATTTTGAATTGTTAATGAAGATGTGCAACATAAAACATTTTGCTACAGGAAATGATGTCAAAGCGAGTATCGTTGAGAGATTTAATAAAACAATTCAATCACGAATGTGGCGGTATCTCACAGCTGTCAACACTCATCGCTATGTTGAGGTTATTCAAGATTTAGTTACCATCGGTCTATTAAGATGAAGCCTGTTGACGTTTGTGAATAAAATGTTAGACTAGTTCTCAAGAACCTGTATGGTACAACAATGATGAGAAATGGTAATCAAAGTTTCAAGTTCTGAGTTGGAGATACTGTGAGACTCTCAAAGTTGAGAGGGGTGCGTTTACCAAAGGCTATGAAAAAGGGTACAAAGATGAATATTTTACAATAACAGAATGCATTCCGTGAGTACCTCCTGTATATAGAATAAAAGATTACGATGGTGATGTGATCGTTGGGAATTACTGTAAATAATTGTGGCTAAGAATAAAACTTTTAGTTCCTAAGTGGAAGCAGTTCTGGATGTGAATGTACAGAAAGTACAGAAAGGGAAGAAAATGAGTCTCGTGAAACGGTTTGGTTGGCCTGAGAAATTCAACAGTTGGTTAGCATCGGAACAAGTCCTTGACCTACAAACTGGATAAAACACTAGGATTTGCTGGAACACGTCATTTACATCAACTGCGATCAGCATGGGTGATGGCGGTTTCTACATAACGCTGCCCAGTAACTCGTCAAGACATGTCTATCCAAACAATTCGAGTTCGAGCTATACCACAAAATTTTACCACAAAACTTTGAACTACATGACATTTGAACTACATGACTCGAAAAACAACAAAACTTGGAAATATGAACTCAACACCGGTTATTACAATGGTATAGGAAAACTAGTGGCAGAGATCAACATTCAGGGGCAGACTGGGACAACAATTCAGCCCTGGCACTGTAGCCACACCAGCCCACATTACCACGCCTGCACATCCCCACCCACGGACACACGCATTCGCTACTTATGTTTATGTGCAGATGGTAGTGCTACTAAAATAATATATAAGCATTACAATTATTTAAACCTTTAATCTATAAGTGACTGGTAGAAGATACTCACTATTTAAAGAGCACATGTTTATAACAAATGCACACATATAGTACAATATGTAAAAAAACAATGGCTATTCATCTGAGTCTGTTATACCGCTGTTATGTGCTGTCTTTCTATGCATTTTGTCTGCTGTCATTGTCTTGACTGTCATTCAACAGTATGTTTTTCTTTGTTGTCACTTTTCTGTTTGTTTAGTTCTACTTGTTCATCTCTGTTGTCATTCCCTATGAACTTTGTCTGTCTGTCCGATTCTCCTTGTTCCTCTCTGTTCCCACTCTGTGAACTTGGTCTGTCCGTCTGATTCTCCTTGTTCCACTCTGTTGTCACTCTCTGTGAACTTTGCCTGTCTGATTCTCCTTGTTATAATGTACAGTGAAGTTTAAATGTATCTACATTTAGATATCATTAGGATTATTGTCATATGTGTTCCCCTCTACTCCAGAGTTAATTACATATCCAAAGTAAATTTGTGTATCACTGTTTTCTTCCTGCCTGTGTGTGTTTGTTTGTTTGTGTGTACCAACAGTCTTGAAAATGTTTAAATATTTTATGCTACACAGTTATTTGTGAATTAAAGTATGTTAAAGAGTTTGAGTGTGCTAGTGTGAGTTGCGAGTTCATGCATGTGTGTGTTATAAGGGAAAGTGCGTGAGTGTGATCCGTGTGTGTGACACACATGCACAGGTACCTCATATCCTAAGGGTTAATTAGAGCCACAATATTAAGAAACTGGCAGCATATGTGTCAATGTGTCTCTCAATGTTGTCTTCCTACCTCCACTGCACTTGACTCTTGGCTGTCTGCACTGGGCCCAGCACCATTCTAGTAGTGAATAGATGAACACACAATTCAGACAATGAAGAACATAAGTAAGCCAATGGCTTATAATACTGTATCTAACAGGCTATACAACAACTATTGCAAATGAGTGCCTTTAATGGAAGTCTACCCTACTTAAGGATTAATTACATACTGTATGTATGCATTTATTCAATGTTTTATTTTAATACATGATTAGCTACTTGTGTTCAATGAAATGTTCTACACATATGTTTTCAGTAGTAGATGGCAATTGTCATAGGTTACGTGTTCAACAGGTTAGACTACAGGTGCATCTCAAAACATTAGAATATCGTGGAAAAATTATTTATTTTTCGTAATTCAAATCAAAAAGTGACACCTTCATATATTCTAGATTTATTACACAAAGTGAAACACTTCAAGCCTTTTTTATTTTAATCTTGATGATTACGGAATACAGCTCATGGAAATAAAAAATCCAGTATCTCAAAATATAGTATAGTATATACAGTGGGGCAAAAAAGTATTTAGTCAGCCACCAATTGTGCAAGTTCTCCCACTTAAAAAGATGAGAGAGGCCTGTAATTTTCATCATAGGTACACTGCAACTATGAGAGACAAAATGAGAAAAAAAAATCCAGAGAATCACATTGTAGGACTTTTTATGAATTTATTGGTAAATTCCTCGGTAAAATAAGTATTTGGTCACCTACAGACAAGCAAGATTTCTGGCTCTCACAGACCTGTAACTTCTTCTTTAAGAGGCTCCTCTGTCCTCCACTCGTTACCTGTATTAATGGCACGTGTTTGAACTTGTTATCAGTATAAAAGACACCTGTCCACAACCTCAAACTGTCACACTCCAAACTACACTATGGCCAAGACCAAAGAGCTGTCAAAGGACACCAGAAACAAAATTGTAGACCTGGACCAGGCTGGGAAGACTGAATCTGCAAAAGGTAAGCAGCTTGGTGTGAAGAAATCAACTGTGGGAGCAATTATAAGAAAATGGAAGACATGCAAGACCACTGATAATCTCCCTCGATCCGGGGCTCCACGCAAGATCTCACCTCTTGGGGTCAAAATGATCACAAGAACGGTGAGCAAAAATCCCAGAACCACACGGGGGGACCAAGTGAATGACCTGCAGAGAGCTGGGACCAAAGTAACAAAGGCTACCATCAGTAACACACTACGCTGCCAGGGACTCAAATCCTGCAGTGCCAGACGTGTCTCCCTGCTTAAGCCAGTACATGTCCAGGCCCATCTGAGGTTTGCTAGAGAGCATTTGGATGATCCAGAAGAGGATTGGGAGAATGTCATATGGTCAGATGAAACCAAAATATAACTTTTTGGTAAAAAATCAACTCGTCGTGTTTGGAGGAGAAAGAATGCTGAGTTGCATCCAAAGAACACCATACCTACTGTGAAGCATGGGGGTGGAAACATCATGCTTTGGGGCTGTTTTTCTGCAAAGGGACCAGGACGACTGATCCGTGTAAAGGAAAGAATGAATGGGTCCATGTATCGTGAGATTTTGAGTGAAAACCTCCTTCCATCAGCAAGGGCATTGAAGATGAAACGTGGCTGGGTCTTTCAACATGACAATGATTCCAAACACACCACCCGGACAACGAAGGAGTGGCTTCGTAAGAAGCATTTCAAGGTCCTGGAGTGGCCTAGCCAGTCACCAGATCTCAACCCCATAGAAAATCTTTGGAGGGAGTTGAAAGTCCGTGTTGCCCAGCGACAGCCCCAAAACATCACTGCTCTAGAGGAGATCTGCATGGAGGAATGTGCCAAAATACCAGCAACAGTGTGTGAAAACCTTGTGAAGACTTACAGAAAACATTTGACCTCTGTCATTGCCAACAAAGTGTATATAACAAAGTATTGAGATGAACTTTTGTTATTGACCAAATACTTATTTTCCACCATAATTTACCAATAAATTCATTAAAAATCCTACAATGTGATTTTCTGGATTTTTTTTCTCATTTTGTCTCTCATAGTTGAAGTGTACCTATGATGAAAATTACAGGCCTCTCTCATCTTTTTAAGTGGGAGAAGTTGCACAATTGGTGGCTGACTAAATACTTTTTTGCCCCACTGTATATAGTATAGTATAGTACTGTAGCCTAGTCTGTTTGCCCCCAAATGCCGCCTTATCTGCTGATATTTCAGTCATGCAATTCAGTAACACGCTAGCTAACACTAGTAACTATGTAACCAATAATCACGAAGCAACGAAATATTGATATATGAGAGTTCTACACTAATTAGCCTAAGCAGTTTAATACAATATACCTTCAAACAAACACTGGAGATAAATGGCAGAAGAAGCGTGAACTGCGTGAATATGACTTGAGCTAGCTGTCTTTTCTCTGTTTTCTTCCTACCTCCGCTGCACTGCTGTCCCTTCTGCAGCTTCAGCAGCAACTGATCTTTCATCTGTCCCAGACACAGCACTCGAAACTGACGAACGCAAACATTTCAAAAATTGTTCAATTAATTTTACACATTTGGCAGTGTCGGACTTAGGAGCTCTTTTTTTGCTCGCTCAAACATTTTCAGCACCACCTTTCCTTTTTTTTGTGGTCAATTATCTAGCTATCATTTTCTGTTCTGACAATATTAACTTAGCTTTACTGACAAGCAGCACGCATTGCACTCTCTCTGGTGACGTGTTTGACTTTGACTGAAAGTCCCAGTTTGAGCAACCTCTGATCGGTCCGGCCCATCTTGGGACCAGTCAGGCCGATATGCCCACTGGGACAAATGCTTAATATGGATTATTACAACCACAGTGAAATTGTGCAAGTCATGAAAACCCGTCCTACGCGCCACCAGCCTGTAAAAAATATGTATTTATATATATTTAAGAAGAAATCTGACCAGCCCACCCCAAAATAGATGGTCCGGCCCTTCTGGCATTTGCCAGAATTGCCAGATGGCCAGTCCGCTCCTGTCAACATTTATATAAAACCACAAGGCGTATGGGCGTGGTATGATGAATTTAAAAATAGAATGTTTCTAAAAGGCGAGCCCCATTTTAGTTTAAAATTTAGTGCAAAGTTGGAACAGATATTAGGCTTAAAACCAGGCGAGCGGTGGTACGCCCCATGGTACGGCCAATTCCCCACAGATATTCTGGCAGGGTTTAACACCCTATACATCTACACAGATATAATTGATTATCAAAGAGTTGGGAACAGCCATGTCCTGCTGTTGAGAACTGTATATATTGGACATACGACAAGCCACACTACGTACCTCTTAGAAAGAGTCAGTTTGATGAGATACTGTGTCTCACAAAAGTGAGTACACCCCTCACATTTTTGCAAATATTTGATTATATCTTTTCATGTGACAACACTGAAGAAATTACACTTTGCTACAGTGTAAATTAGTGAGTGTACAGCTTGTATAACAGTGAAAATTTGCTGTCCCCTCAAAATAACTCAACACACAGCCATTAATGTCTAAATCGCTGGCAACAAAAGTGAGTACACCCCTAAGCGAAAATGTCCAAATTGGGCCCAATTAGGCATTTTCCCTCCCCGGTGTCATGTGACTCGTTAGTGTTACAAGGCCTCAGGTGTGAATGGGGAGCAGGTGTGTTAAATTTGGTGTTATCGCTCTCACACTCCCTCATACTGGTCACTGTAAGTTCAACATGGGACCTCATGGCAAAGAACTCACTGAGTCTGAAAAAAAGAATTGTTGCTCTACATAAAGATGGCCTAGGATATAAGAAGAATGCCAAGACCCTGAAACTGAGCTGCAGCACGGTGGCCAAGACCATACAGCGGTTTAACAGGACAGGTTCCACTCAGAACAGGCCTCGCCATGGTCGACCAAAGAAGTTGAGTGCACGTGCTCAGCGTCATATCAAGAGGTTGTCTTTGGGAAATAGACGTATGAGTGCTGCCAGCATTGCTGCAGAGGTTGAAGGGGTGGGGAGTCAGCCTGTCAGTGCTCAGACCATACGCCACACACTGCATCAAATTGTTCTGCATGGCTGTCATCCCAGAAGGAAGACCCTTCTAAAGATGATGCACAAGAGAGCCCGCAAACAGTTTGCTGAAGACAAGCAGACTAAGGACATGGATTACTGGAACCATGTCCTGTCGTCTGATGAGACCAAGATAAACGTATTTGGTTCAGATGGTGTCAAGCGTGTGTGGCGGCAACCAGGTGAGGAGTGCAAAGACAAGTGTGTCTTCCCTACAGTCAAGCATAGTGGTGGGAGTGTCATGGTCCGGGGCTACATGAGTGCTGCCGGCACTGGGGAGCTACAGTTCATTGAGGGAACCATGAATGCCAACATATACTGTGACATACTGAAGCAGAGCATGATCCCCTCCCTTCGGAGACTTCCAACATGATAACGACCCCAAACACACCTCCAAGATGACCACTGCCTTGCTAAAGAAGCTGAGGGTAAAGGTGATGGACTGGCCAAGCATGTCTCCAGACCTAAACCCTATTGAGCATCTGTGGGGCATCCTCAAACGGAAGGTGGAGGAGCACAAGGTCTCTAACATCAACCAGCTCCATGATGTCGTCATGGAGGAGTGGAAGAGGATTCCAGTGGCAACCTGTGAAGCTCTGGTGAACTCCATGCCCAAGAGGGTTAAGGCAGTGCTGGAAAATAATGGTGGCCACACAAAATATTGACACTTTGGGCCCAATTCGGACATTTTCACTCAGGGGTGTACTCACTCTTCTTGCCAGCGGTTTAGACATTAATGGCTGTGTGTTGTGTTATTTTGAGGGGAGAGCAAATTTACACTGTTATACAAGCTGTACACTCATTACTTTACATTGTAGCAAAGTGTCATTTCTTCAGTGTTGTCACATGAAAAGATATAATCAAATATTTACAAAATTTGAGGGGTGTACTCACTTATGTGAGATACTGTATGTATTGAAGTAAAATCTGACCAGAATCAGTTGGTTTCATTCGTAGTGTGAAAGGTGATTGAAAAATTACACTTCAGACCAATCTTCTAGACTATAAGATGCAGCCACAGAAACTCTATGATGATCCTCAAAGGTATGTTGAATACTACACAACACAGGCCAGTAACAGTTTACCGGGGTATCATGGTAGCGCTGCAATGTATGGGGCTGGTCAAGCGGGCCTTTTCCGAGGGCTTTTCCGGATGGCAATACCTTTGTTGAAGCGTGGGTTCTCAATAGCAAAACCACATTTGAAAAACGCAGTGAGGAATATACAGTGGATATAAAAAGTCTACACATCCCTGTTAAAATGCCAGGTTCTTGTGATGTAAAGGAATGAGACAAATAATTTTTTCCACCTGTAATGTGACCCATAACGTGAACAATTCAATTGAAAAACAAACTGAAATCTTTGAGGGGGCAAAATGAAAAATAAAAAACTCACAATAACCTGGTTGCATAAGTGTGCACACCCTTAAACTAATACTTTGTTGAAGCACCTTTTGATTTTATTACAGCACTCAGTCTTTTTAGGTAGGAGTCTATTAGCATGGCACATCTTGACGTGGCAATTTGCCCACTCTTTGCAAAAGCGCTCCAAATCTGTCAGATTGCGAGGACATCTCCTGTGCACAGCCCTCTTCAGATCACCCCACAGATGTTCAATTGGATTCAGGTCTGGGCTCTGGCTGAACCATTCCAAAACGTTAATCTTCTTCTGGTGAATCCATGCTTTTGTGGATTTGGATGTGTGCTTTGAGTCGTTGTCATGCTGAAAAGTGAACTTCCTCTTCATCTTCAGCTTTCTAACGGACGCCTGAAGGTTTTGTGCCAAAATTGCTTGGTATTTGGAACTGTTCATAATTCCCTCCACCCTGACTAAAGCCCCGGTTCCAGCTGAAGAAAAACAGCCCCAAAGCATGATGCTGCCACCACCATGCTTCACTGTGGGAATGGTGTTCTTTGGGTGATGTGCAGTGTTGTTTGGGTGATGTGCAGTGTTGTTTTTGTACCAAACATACAATTTTGGAATTACGGCCAAAAAGTTCAACCTTGGTTTCATCAGAACATAACACATTTTCCCACGTGCTTTTGGAGGACTTGATGTTTGTTTTTGCAAAATTCAGCCAGGCTTGGATCTTTTCCTTTGTAAGAAAAGGCCATCTTGCCACCCTACCCCATAGCCCATTCATATGAAGAATACGGGAGATTGCTGTCACATGTAGGACACAGCCAGTACGTGTCAGAAATTCCTGCAGTTCCTTTAATATTGCTGTAGGCCTCTTGGAAGCCTCCCTGACCAGTTTTCTTCTTGTCTTTTCATCAATTTTGGAGGGACGTCCAGTTCTTGGTAATGTCTCTGTTGTGCCATATTTTCTCCACTTGATGATAACTGTCTTCACTGTGTTCCATGGTATATCTAATGCTTTGGAAATTCTTTTGTACCCTTCTCCTGACTGATATCTTTCAACAATGAGATCCCTCTGATGCTTTGGAAGCTCTCTGCGGACCATGGCTTTTGCTTTGAGATGCAACTGAGAAAATGTCAGGAAAATCCTATTAGAACAGCTGAACTTTATTTGTGATTAATCAGAGTCACTTTAAATGATGGCAGGTGTGTAATGACTTCTATTTAACATGAGTTTGAATGTGATTGGTTAATTCTGAACACAACCACATCCCCAGCTATAAGAGGGTGTACACACTTATGCAACCAGGTTATTGTAAGGTTTTTATTTTTCATTTTTCCCCCTTGAAGATTTCAGTTTGTTTTTCAATTGAATTGTTCACATTATAGGTCACATTAAAAGTGGAAAACGTTCTGACATGATTAGTCTGTCTCGTTCTTTTACATCACAAAAACCTGGCATTTTAATAGGGGTGTGTAGACTTTTTATATCCACTGTAGTTGGCGCGGCTGTCAGCAATGTTATGGCATGCCAAACAAAACAGCAGGATGGATCAGGATTGATGGTTAGGACTCGAGGCATTAGAAAGAGACCACCTGGTATGAGATGCCTACCAAAGAGTAAAAAACGCAAGAATGAGACAAAAACAAGAGCCACGGTTAAAAGAAAACATACCACTTGGAGGACACTCAAATGGAACACGGCAAGTTTGATTAAGAACATATTTTAGGAAGATGGCACTCCTACACTGTATGTCTGGTGAATGTATGAAAACCGAGTTGGATTTTAGTTCCGTCACTAAAGCGGACGGAACTAATATTGATGCCGGAGCCAGTGTTGGGGGTTATCAATTACCCAATAGCGACCCCATTTTCACAAGTGGATGTCTCCTTGGGTGATCGTTTAATTAGCCTGAGTAGCAACACATATCCCTACAGAGCTGTTATAGAGAGCATTCTGAATTATGGATGTGATACATTAAAGACACAATTTTCAGCTGGTTTGTTTTTCAAGGATGCCACAGGTCACATAGATACTACGGACCCTGCAGATGAGAACGATGGACTCACAAAAAGGGCTGTCTATACAGCGGATAGTACAACGTTTGAAATGATTGGCCCTGTTCATAGTGATATGTTAAACGGCGTTGACAAAGGTTAGGATGGTACGATGTAAAGACGAGTTCTGCCTTATCGGGGCAGGGGATGTGCGTTATGTGCATAAATTATCTGCGTCACTCTGTAGAAAATGAATTTATTATTATATCCTTATTTATTCATTATTCTATTAAAAGGGTTTTGTACTCTGTATGCTTGATCAATTACATATACTGAAAGACTTGTCTCTCTCTCTATCTCCAACTTGTAAGCCCAGTGTCTTGTGTTCAGGGGCAGTGATGAATGGAATGTCGGCTGAGCAGGGCCTTGGCTCCTTTTAGCAGTAAGAGAAAAAGGCCTCTGCCTGTGCCATAAAACTGCCATAAGAAATTGTTCTTTAGGAGGAAGCTCTTGAACAGCAGGGGGTTATTATAACTTACATCCTACAGGTGAACAGAGCTCTATTCCTTATTGGGAAGAGCATAGTTAACTAAAGTCCCCATATAGTAACTGTCCAGGTTGATATATCTCAGTCTTTGACCGGGTTGTCTGGGCAACCGGCATTCTATGATTTTCTGTGCCTCCTGGAGCTATCTGAGTGTGGCCTTGCATTTTTAGACTACCTCATAGTGGCGACTATTCCTTATACGTACATTCTGCAAATGCTAATTCTGTCACCTGTACTGTTGGAAGAGAATATAAGCTTGAACCTGAAATGCCATAATCAGAACAACTGTCATGACACCACTCTGTGTTGGTCTCTGTACTTGTACTCTCTTTGTCATGATGCTTGTTCCCGTATATACGATTAAACTTGAAATAATTAACTGTTATGCTAATGACTGAAGGAGGTTTTATTTTGATAAATCGCAAACATTTTCCATCTTCCACAACTCTTTGTCAAGAACGTGACTGTATCACCAGCCGTGAAACTTGGACACGCTCAAGCGCTACTCTCAACCACTGCCAAGTACCCAATTTAAAAAGTGTGTATGAAGACATTAAGATGACATTAAGTTACCAGCGAAGGGGTCACATTTGCAATCAGGAAAACCTATTTTTAGGACCCCTGCCAAAATGTATTGTCATTGGATTGGTGGACAATGACAGTTTTACTGGGAGTTACACAAAAAATCCATTTAATGTCAAACATTATAATTTGGAGTTTATGGCTATGTATGTAGATGGTCAGCAATTTCCTAGCAAACCATTCCAACCAGATTACACATCGGGGTCAGCAGTGCGTGAATTTTATCAATAGCCTTGGCTATTGACAGGTCTGACTTCTTACACGGCTATGCTCTTTATGCATTCAGTTGCGCACCAGATGAGGAATGTGGTCAGCACCTATCCCTGATCAAGGGATAGGTGCATTTTTGACTCCATTAATGAAGTGTCCAACCAGAGACAAGTCATGGTTGGCTACTATTATGAAACATTACCCAAACAGATGAGAAATGAATACCGCAGAGTTGACCGGTGTGGTGAAACAATTTTCATCTAGGACTCATTCCTATGGTATGTTGGCATGCGACCAACTACCTAGCGGACGAGTCCGAGATGTTGCATCAATGATGATTGTTAATACACATCCGAGCAATCACCCCGGGGAGCACTGGCTGGCTATTAACATCACAGACGATGGTGTTGGAAGGTTTTATGACAGTTTTGGAAACCAATGAGATTTTACGTATTTTCCCAAGTCAATCAGTGCATTTCTGCAAACCTTTCTCTATCTAATGACAAGAGGTCTGAGTTTTTATATTGATGTTTTTTGAAAAAAATATGTGCTAGTCTCAAAGTTTGTATCTAAGATGTACCACAGTAAGCGTGATAAACAAATGTTTAATTACATACAACATGCTCAATCTTGTGAATCGTTTAATTTGTGTCATGGTTATTGAAGAAATAGACATGTAAAAGTAAATCATGTGTATGTCTGCTTTATTATTCAAAAATAAAACCACTCGTAAAACCACATCGATGTTTACATAGTATTTTTCATACAACAATTATTCAAGGTTAAACATACACATTGGCGAGAAATCAACATGCACATTGGCAAGAAAACAACATGCAATTAGACTGGTTAGGAACGGAACTGGAACGCATAGTAACTGTAGTAGAAAACCTCCAGACTGGTTGATTTTTTTTTTTCTTTGTGACTGAAGTGTTCTTTCTAGACATGTATATAATGTTGGCTTTTTGTCTCTTTACTTTTGGAGCTGCGATTCTGTTAAGGGTATATTACCACGCCTTAGATTAAGAGCTACTTCACAGAGTGATAGAATGAGGTTGGTGGAAGCTGATTTTAAAATAACTTATTGTTGACTCGCCGGTGCCTTAAACAGCATCTTCAAAAATGGTAAATTTCTACAAATGCGTTTAGACATGATCAAACATTCTTAGGAACGCACACGGCAGGCCAATCGCCAGAAAACAACACCGTTCTCAGATGGTAGTCTTACGGTGTTGTAGCTTTAAAGTCAATAAGTAAATAACCAAAGGGTGGATATGTTGCGTCTTTAAAACTCTCCATGAAGACCTGAGAAAGACCGGGATATCTCTGTCTGCCTAAAATACTAATCTGCTGATTGTCACGGGGGGTTTTAAACAAGATGAGGTCATTTGTGTTCAAGTTAATAGTTCTACTAGATTTGCCTTTAACAAACATGTTTTGGACAAGGTAAATTGCACTCAGGTTACAGTGGTGTGAATATTGTATGACAACTCTCTCCATCCCCAAACTCTCCGATTCAGTTTTCATTAAATCATCAATAATTAAAAGGTTGTTTTTCTGTAACAGATTGTCATCACAGAGATGTTGGTAGACCTTCTATAAAAGTAATCTCCCTCAACTTCAACATTTCGTCATACAGCGGTTGCCAACATGAATAAACCCAGACGATATTCTGAATTTCTTTGGAGAAAACAACATCAGCATTATCCAGCAACATCTTCACAAAATACATTTTACCGAGTTTCTGGGGCTGCTAATGACACAGCTGAATGGGTGTTTTATTCGTGGGTCAAAACCGCTATCCATCCTAGAATGAGTTTTAGTACCCGTAAGACCTTGTGCTGTAATCGGGGAGCAGTACACGCATGTTGTACACAACTCTGAAACGCTTACAGAATATACTCGGTGATGTGCTTCGGGTCCCTGCTATTGTGAAAATTGCAATGCTGACTGTTCTGAGTACAAGCAAGGACCCAGTATCTCTATTCCTGTGTTGATTGGAAATAGAAGGAATCGTGAGCATACAACCTATAAAGTAAACTTGTCTAATCTGTTAACTGTAACACGTCAACCAACTAGTCCAGGAACCCCTATTATATCTATTAAGCTGTCTTTACTTAATATCAGATCTCTCGCCAACAAGTCATTCTTGGTAAATGACATTATAATATCCTACAACCTAGATTTTATGTTTCTCACTGAAACGTGGCTAACAGAAGATTGTAGTGCTACTATTCTTAACGAGACAGCATCTGAAACATTTGGCTTTATGAATACGTGTCGAAATGGTAGGAGGAGTGGCTGCCCTATTCAAAGATACATTCCAGTGCAAAGAAAATACCCTAGGTAATTTTATTTCTTTTGAATACCTCTGTTTTACATTGAAGGGTACCCCCAAAATTTTGTTTTTAACCATTTACAGACCTCCACGATATTCTGCAAATTTTATTGATGATTTTGCTGAACTACTCTCTGTTATATCAGTTGATTATAACTTGTTTATTATTACAGGGGATTTTAACATCCACATAGATAATAGTACGGACAATAATGCCAAATAACTTTTTGCACTACTTGACACTTTTGATCTCACTCAACATGAGAAAGAGCGTACACACACCCAAGGCTACATTCTAGATCTGGTTATCTCTAAAGGTCTCGATATTTCCTCTGTCATGGTTAAAGACTTGGCCCTGTCTGATCATTTCTGTGTCTTTTTTGAATCACTTATTGCCCCGAATGTTCCAGTAAACTCTGTTTCTGTTAAGAAAAGGTACATTCATGAGAGTACCAATGCTCAGTTTATGGAAGCCACAGCTATCTCTCCAACAATAAGTGCTGAGTCAGTCGATGTACTCCTGGATAATTTTAATGCAAACATATTAAATGTCATGGATCGTGTTGCACCGGTAAAGGTAAAGAAAACTGTGAGCAAACATATAACACCATGGAGAACCAACATGAGGGTAAGCGCCCTGAGAAGAGAATGTAGGAAAGCAGAACGTAAGTGGAGGAAAGCTAAACTTCAAATTCACTATGACATCTATAAACAAAGCCTTGGTAGCTTCAACAATGAGTTACGCAGGGCTAGACAGCAACATTTATCAGGAATGATCAACAAGAATATTAGCAATACCCGTACTCTATTTGTCATGGTCGACAAGCTTACAAACACAAAAAAGCAGATAGCATCAGAACTCATGTCCACTGTGAAATGTAATGAATTTGCGGACCATCAGAACTACACAGTCTACCAAGGACTCTGTACCATCACCACGACCACCAAGACATAACTTGGTTATTATGTCGCAATTTAATACAATTGATCAAAAATCCCTAGAAGAAACAGTTCGACATCTTAAAGCTTCCACATATTGTCTCGACACACTGCCATCAGACTTTTTTAAAACAATTTTTAACTCTATAACAATGGACCTACAGCAAATAGTTAATAGATCTCTGCAATCAGGCATTTTCCCAATGTCTATAAAAACAGCTGCCATTAAGCCCCTGTTAAAAAGAGAACACTGGATCCAAGATCATTGAGAAGGTTGTCTTCAATCAACTCAGCAATTTTGTGACCTCAAGCGGTCTCTTTCAGTCAGGCTTCCGACCTCACCACAGTACTGAAACGGCCCTGATTGAAGTTTTAAATGATATACGGCTGAAGACTGATTCTGATAAAATAACAGTTCTGGTTCTATTAGGTCTCAGTGGAGCATTTGACACTGTAGATCATAGAACACTTATAGATAGGCTGGAAAATTGGGTAGGACTCTCCGGGACAGTCCTTGATTGGTTCAGATCTTATCTAGATGGCCGGAGTTACTTTGTCACCATTGGTAATCATGAATCTGATAGGGTGGCTATGACATCCGGAGTTCCACAGGGATCAGTTCTCGGACCGCTTCTGTTCAACCTCTATATGCTACCTCTGGGCCAAATTCTACAAAACAACAACATTAACCTCCATAGCTATGCCAATGATACTCAAATATATATAGCTCTCGAACCGTATGACAACAGCTCAATAGACTCTCTGTGTCACTGTATAGAGCACATAAATATCTGGATGAACCAAAATTGTCTACAATTAAACCAAGATAAAACTGAGATTATTGTGTTTGGCAACAAAAATAAAAGAACAAGTATTAGTAAAGAGCTGGATTCTCGGGCCCTTAAAACCAGGGATCAAGTGCGTAATCTTGGTTTTCTGATAGATTCAGACCTCACATTTAACAGTCATATCAAAGCGGTCACCAAAACAGCATTCTATCATCTAAAAAACACAGCCAGAATCAAAGGCTTGTTGTCCCAAAAAGACCAAGAGAAGCTCATCCATGCTTTGATCTCTAGTAGGGTTGACTACTGTAATGGCCTCTTAACTGGACTCCCCAAAAAGACTGTAAAACAGCTGCAGCTCAATCAGAATGCTGCTGCTAGAATGTTAACCAGGATCAAGAGAATAGAGCAAATTACTCCGGTTCTTAAATCTTTGCATTGGCTTCCAGTCAGTTACAGAATAGATTTCAAAGTGGTGCTTTTAGTTTATAAATCTCTGAATGGTTTAGGACCCGAATACATTTCTGATATGTTTGAAGAATATAAACCGAGCAGGGCTCTTAGATTCATGAACACAGGTCAGCTAGTAGAGCCCAGAGTCCAAACTAAACATGGAGAAGCTGCGTTTAGCACTTATGCTGTACACAAGTGGAATAAACTACCAGAAGATCTTAGACGTGCCCCAAACGTATCAATTTTTAAATCCAGGTTAAAAACACTTCTCTTTTCATGTGCCTATGACTGAGCATTTAAACTTAACCACACTGTTTAGCCTTATAGCTTCCTATGTTTTTATCCCATTTTTATTATTTTTATATTTTCTTAATCTATTTTTTATTATTATGATGTTTTCATTTGTTTTGATGTTTTCATTTGAGTATTTGTTTTTATGTTATTGTATTTTTATATATTTTTTTCTTTTCTTTGTAAAGCACATTGAATTGCTTCGATATATGAATTGTGCTATATAAAAAAACTTGCTTGCTTACACTACTCTGTTTTTCAGTGTGAATGTTCTTTTATCTCTCGCAATTGTGTCTGCATTAGCAAGGACGTGATTATCATCACCACCTTCGCCTCGTACAAAGTTATCAACCAGTCGTGTTAGCGTCTCCAAATTAACAATGGTTGTGTTGTAGCTGTTGAGAATAATGCCTTTTGCTTTGTGGCATGTCAAGCCTTTAACGGTTTTGTAACCATATGTCTTTGGCCCACCACTAACAAACTGTGCAATGCTGTCACCATCTGGTAACTCATCAGTAAAGTCACCAAAGAATGTCCCCAGAGGGGGCACCCAATCCCTGTGGTGTGTGACAAAGATCACCGAATTAGTGTCTGTGTAGAATACACATCTATCCAACTTCTCTTAGAGTGAATACAACTCGAGTCTAGCATAAGCTGCTGTGAACGCAGCAATAAAAATGTTACCGTTACGTGGTTTGATTGGTGTCTCTTTTGTGTAACGCCACTGTACCAACGCAACTTTGTCTGAGATGAAAGAGAAATTACCAACCTTCACTGGAAAAAAGGTAGTGGCTAAACTCCTCCGGATCTGTAATTAACATTGTGTTCATAGGGTTAGACTGCTCACCCATCTTACCCCAAAGACTATTCTTTGCCAATTTAGCCAAAGATCGCCTAGCACTGTTTACAACAATGTTTTCCTTGTCAAGCTGCACACCCTCCTTTTCATGATATTCACGAATATACTGTTCGTTAGCATCATCGTCGACCACTGATGGTGGGAAGCCGCTAGCTTAATGCTCGTGCTTCAGGAATGTTCTTATGTAATCTGCAAAAAGATAATCTGATGTCCTGGTGAAATCCCAGACTTCAAATATTTTCACAATGCGATAACTTTTCTCAACAGCCTTAACCCGCTCAATAGAAACCCACGTGCCAGTTAAAGCTCTTTCTGAATCAGTGTGTGAACAATCAGTTACCTGGTTTTCAGACTCTGCACATAATCTACACAAGGGAAAGAACAGCTTACCACAGACCCTGTGTAGTAAAACAGGGTGGTAAAGGCCTTTCGGCAGACACACGGTAGCCCTAACAATACCAAAGTAGTTGTCTAGTGGTTTGAAATCTCAAAAGCCTATGTTTGGGTGCCCAATCAGATAAGTCTTTGTCTTGCTGCAGAATGGGTAAAGACTACAGACATCGTTATACTGAATAGTCTCCCCTTCTTGAGTCGTAAACTTCAAATGAATTGTGTTGGTATGACCACCAAAAAGAGCATCCCTAGGGTCAAGGCGCTCTGGAGCATCAAAGGTTTCAAGAAGGCTTGGAAATCTGTGGATGTGTTTTGAAGCTGATTCCACTCACACTCCCATTTGTATTTAACATGTACGTTGTGTTTTTCTTTTAAAGCCTCAAGCTTTGCCAGCCATTGCTGGTGTATCAACCCGTACTGAATCTTTGTCACCGGGTTGGTGCTTATTGAACAATGACACTTTGGGTGACCGTGCCAGAAACAGCCTAGAAATTCATAGACTGTGCACACACCATCTCGTTCAGCATATCCATCAACATAGTAGGCACCAATTTTCATGGGGGCCAACATAGTTCTTATTCTCTTTGACGTTAAACTTAAAGTAGCCTTTTTTCGAATCCTTAAAACCCATAGCACATGGAAAAGCCGTCAACTTCATCGGTAGGAAGCAATGACTATCTCTGATTGAATTTTCTGTCTGTAAAAATCATGAGCTTGCTACCATTAGCAATGAGTGTCGTGCCAATACCATTGTTAGCAAGGTACTGCATCAAGATGCAACCATCGAAACCTTTTGAGTTGTGTGCTATAAAGGTGTAGTCATTATATTTTGATTGCCTAAACTTTTGGAAAAACGCAGCGACACAACCATTTGTCTCAAACCATTATGATTTTGAGACACAACCAATTGTCTCAAAATCATAAAATATGTAGCGCTCACTGGGGTCCTCGGGTTTAGAGGGTTTTATTAATTTCAACAGTCAGTTCCACGTTACAATCGGGACACATGTTAGCCGTGCACTTGTGCGCTTTTATAGTTGGTAATACTAACATTGCAATGACAGCCGCAACCGACACAGTATTTCTTCTGGTCACACCTGCTAACCCAACAACCTGCAACTTTGTGGAACTTCAAGCCTTTATGATGGCCATAACAAAAGTCAGAATAACATCCACTTACAGTCCGGGCACTGCTTTGTGTTACGCGGTTGGGTATGACAATCTGTATGAAGGCAAACACTACAGCTATGTTTACAGCCACGATCACCGCGGGTGTTAAAACCTGTATAACACCACTCACAGACATACGATACACCCAGAAAACCCTTCAGATTCATGATACCATAGAAATGGTTATCGTGTAAGTACATTCTAGGGTGGGGACGGTTCTAGGGGTGGGGGTCCTCGCCGTTTGAAACTTGGTAAAGTGACCATCCGGTTCAAAGAAAGACAACAATTTTACACCCTGTAATTTCTTCAAACCGAACAACATCTGTGAATGTCACACAATCATCCAATGCTAAACCAACTCCCACATGTAGCTCGCAACCACTAACCAGGGCCACAGCATACGTGTACTGTGGGTTCAACATACCCATCAAACTAACGGAAAAACATGTAGAAACATTATTCAACACCACATATAAATGCCTTCTTTTTTATTGATAATCTGATCTATCAATAGTGTTTGAGCTTTACATCGCGGGGCACCACACTCACAGTTGTTGACAATTTGTACCACCAGCTCTAGTGATTCATCATTCAAAATCTCGGCATTACTCTGCATAACACTTTCAAGTAAATGACCAATCGTGTGTTCATTATATTCATCTGCTCTCATGGTGACATGTACAGGGGAGATCAGAGATTCACCAATCAACTCAATCTGCAGGCGATCACCAGGCCCATGTACAAAGTCTGAAACTTTAACAATCAATGTATCCAAGCCTTCCATAATGAGTGCATAGAATGTGTCAAAATCACCAACTTCAACAGTATTTTGGAAATGTATCCACTGTCGTAATTCAACATTGTCAAACTCATTACTCTAATACTGCCACCACCACGTTTAGCTAAAGATCTGAACCTTTGAACATTATGGTGATGTAGTCTGCATCATCTCCTGGTCCTCACTCTGTGGGTTGATATATAGAGTACAAAGATTCAGCTGTACGCATATTGTCGTAATGTTAATAACATTTTAGTACAAGGCTGAAAATGTCTGTAAATAATTAGACTTACACAAAAAGTATCTGTTCAGGATGTGTAAAATCACGACCGTGCAGTCCAATCAACACCGCTGATGGTTACTTGGTCTGAAATAAAAACAAACAGGGGTAACAGAAGACCAAGCGTATACAGGTATTTAAAGCTGATGATTAATAATGTTAAAAGACTGCTTACCAAGGTTTGAATGTCCAAAAATGTGTTTTCCAAACAAGGCTTGGGTTAATTCCACTCAACCTAAACCAGAGATATAAAACAGACAATATGAAAGACAGATAAAAGCTAATCGTTTGGATTGCTCCATCATGTAATTGTTTTATACATTCTTAAAAAGTTCAAATGTTTCATTTGTTAGCGTTTATAATTGCAACACAATTCAAATCAATTCTTTCAAATAAAATAACTTGTACTTACTATGTAAACGGCCTACTCGGTGCTGGAAAGAAGATTTGTCTACTGTGGCAGCCACGGATTTAATAATGACAACACAGCCAGGACGCCTCCAAAAAGGTTACGCCTCTTAACTTTGTCATTGGTTAAACGTCATCGTTCTTCACGTTATATATACCGGATACATTGATTAAAATTGTGTATAAAGCTTAACTAGTTAGTCCAGATAGTTGTTGACGTTTGACAACCAAATATATTGATACTTCCTGTCTGGTAGAAACACCGTTCTCGTTGGTTATCGCGGCTCAGCCGTGACATTACGTCATTTCATTTTATCTATTAACGACAAACCCACCCACTTACATATAAATGCCAGCTATTGTCTTAATATCGCCATTAATCTCTTCAAACAACATTTAACAAACGTAAGTACATAATACAGCAATCAAAAATCGGATTTCACGACTTGCTTCACATCATTACAAGAACGCAACACACTAGCACACACACAGACAGGTATTTGCTAACTCACAAACACTAGTTTGTAAGCATCGTTGCATGTTAAACAATTCTACCAATTTGTAGACAACGTTCTCGCGTTAATCCCCGTTGTACGCTTTGATAATACACATTTACAAATGTTTTGTTTACCAGAAATAACATACCTTATGCTGTCAACGAATCAGCGTTGTTCATGCAAATTTAAACTCAACCTTCTGGGTACGTTTGTAATTTTTTGCCATATGATGCAACTCAGAGGTTAATGCTGACTTCAAATACCCATTCTGATTTCACAAATCATCATTGCTCATTCATACACATGTACCAAAGTCGTCAGTTTTAATTTTAACAATATTTTAAACCCAACCACTATTCAATCAACCTAGTCATAATGTATGGTCGACCCCAGGACTTCTTTAGTCCTTCCGAATAACAGCATTGCTCATGTGATGTGTGTTTACCGTAGTGCTATGGTGGATTACAAACCTTGTGTGAAACACGGGATGTTTATCAACCTGCATATACTACAGTTTGTACTAATGGTTATTTTACAGACCGTTACAATGGGCAGATCTGATCTTAAGGCCCATCTCATGTTAAAAAAGAAAATGGGCAGAAACTCGCCAAAATCTTAAGTCCCTTTATATCTTACACAAAAAAGCAAGATTTAGTAATTGCTCTCACACACGAAATTTGGTGCTTGTGGAAAACTCCATGCCACAGACGCATTGTAAAACATGAAAGGTTAACACCCATTGGTTGTAGGACATCTGTTGTAGCACATATCAGAACATAAAATTCTGGGGAATTTAGCATTGCTGAACCCTGGCACCCTTTTGTTACACATCAAACATCTTGGCGCTGATATAAAGCCTATTAATTGCCTGGGAATTCAACATTCCGGAACCCAAAGACCCATTTGTTAAATATCAAACATCTCACTACTGTTATAACACTCGTTTGGGGTGTTAATCAATCGTTGTAAAACATCAAACATGAACACAACAATGCAATCATAAATTACAAAGTCACCGGACATGCATACGTCATTCCGGAAGTTCCGCCCTAACACACGTCATACAGGAAGTCCATATGCCACACAGGAAGCCCCACCCAGCAAACCAGAAGTCCTGCCCACCTGTCAAATCAAACTGGAAGCTCCGCCCACCAGGGTCATAAATCACCAAAGCGACAGAATATACCCTACATTTACTACTAACATATGTAAGTCTGCTTTAGGCAAATCCCTTCTCTTCCTCAGTTAAATACCTGCAATTCCAATAGTACCCTACACTCTGGTTGATATCTTACCCTGGTCACACCTAAAACCCACAATTTTAAGTTTATTTTTTGTCCTTCATTTTGTTACTTTCTTTTGAGCATTAA